>NW_010588225.1:138215-156875 GCF_000705375.1 Tinamus guttatus | reverse complement strand
CTGTTACTGTGAGGAGTTAACATCATTTTCCCCTACAAGAATGCCTCTTTCAAGACAATTCTCAAGGTGTTTTGTTTATTCAGCATGTGGGGTTTGGAGTTTTTGCTTTTAGGCCTGGAAATGTAAGGGTCACACAATTCCAAGTCTATTTCCCAGTCAGTATGCTTAGGTATTACACAGACATACATTTCTTCAGTTTTAACACATTTTGTCAGTCCTGTATCTTCTGCTTCTCCAGCTCCAATCAATGGCACCACCCCTATGTACCTTATCCATCCATTTCCATCACTCAAGCTTTCCATCAAAGATTGTGTAACGTGATTTCATACGTTTCGAGTTAGTCCCACAACTGTGTAGACAACTGGCCAGAAGCACGTTATGTGCAGACATCAAGGCACTTCAGGGCTACAGTAGAGCAAACTGGTGGCTTTACTTCCTAGAAATCATTTCCCCTACAACTTAAAGCAGACCTCAGGAAGTAAAGCACATTTTACGACATTCAGCTGACTCACAACTCAGAAATAAGCTCGACAGGACTCACGTATAAATATCCTGTGTTCAATTGTTCCCACACTTCAGGTGAGTGGATGTCACCCACCACGAGTTTATTCTGAGGAAAAAAATGTGAATGGAGGGGGGAAAAGGGGGTAATAGTTCACCTCACACAACAGGTGTTACACATAAATGATCAATTATGGTTAAACTCACCCCTTCAATGAAAACAGCAAAATTACACATGTGAGACTATGCAAATATAATACCCTGAGGACAGAGGGGGAAAAAAAAAAGGGGGGAAACAAAACAGGTCTTTTGTATGGCAATGCTGCTGTATGTCTTCAATTTCATCTCATATTAGCACAGTGATTCATCACCAATAAGCTACCTTAATTCAGATCTCCTTAACAAAATGTACCTCTTGTTACTTTTTGTTGAAAATCCACATTTTAAAGAAGCATAAGAAGACTTAAATAATCTGAACAACGTTGAATTAAAAAAAGTTTTCTTTTTTTCCCCAGCTATTTAAGACTCATCACTTCCAGTAATATAAACCAGCAAGGACCGAAAATTTGATGCATTTTTAAACTGCATTATTATACAAGCTCTGTGTAGGTGCTGTATATAATGTTTCAGCAGTCCCAGGAGCTAATTTAGTTAATAAACATTTCACATTAAACAAACTTACCCACATCCACTTCAAGATTTTAAATTTGGCTAGTTTTAATATCCAGAATATCATACACATTTATTTTTGAAGGTTTCACTGATTTGATTATATATATTCCCACAGCATTTAAAGTCTGTGCGTTTAAGACAGATTAAATATTGCTGGGCATCAAGAATACTATTCAAACACCTGCAAACCTCACATAGTGCACATCTGATACAAACAGTTTAGGAATTTTTTTATTCATACTGCTTAGAATTGAAGAAAACACCAGAGGGGGGAAAAAAATAAGAAAAACGAAACAGGCGATGATTTAATTAAAATTAACAAAATGAGAAAACTCTGTATATTTACAAACTATAGAATAAAATGTATATTTTAGTTTCCAATTTTTGAATAAAGCAATCCATTAAATAGAAAAAAAATGCAATTTAGTAATTATACTTATGCATTCCTAACAAACATGAGCATTTTCAGTATTTCATATGTTTCCCATATCATGGTTAAGTTTATAAAAACCTGTAAAGAATCTCATTACTTGACAAAAGTAAATAAAAACACTCCAAGCAAAAATATATTAAACCGACAGGCAAAGCATTTCAAGTCTCTTGTCAACAATCCCATTTTATATTTTATAATCTGAAATACTATCACCAACAGGGTAAAGTCTGGTTAAACTATATCAAAATAATCTAAAATACTGAAACAATATCAAAGTTCTACAAGCCCAAATAAAATTTGAAGTATGGGGTATCAGACAGACAGACACTTTACACTTTATATTTTAAAATGAGCTTTTTTTCATTCATGTAACTTTTTCTTGTGTCTATTTACTATAATTTACTACTACACCAGGCTTCTGTATGGCCCTCAGTTAAAGTTTAGACTTCTGAGATTCTTCAAAGAAAAATCTGCCTTGTATGTAAAATGGTGCAATGCAGCAGTGGCTAAACCGACAAGGTCATTTTTCACAGCACAAAAAAACCTAAAAACTGAAATTCAAAAGCTGGAAAACATAATACAGAGAAAAGGGCTCCCCCGAATAAAGGTACATTACCTTTTGACTATGACATGGGCCCTTAAGTCACAACACAACTTTCAGAAATTGCTACCAAAAAAAATTAGGGTGTGGCATGCTAACAATCTCAAGGTCATTCCTTAAAAAGGAAACAAAATCAGTAAAATGTTCTGTATTAAGCACCGACAGTAACCCAAGGCTGTCAAAGTAAACAGGGTATTCACAGGTTTTACAAAAAAAAAAAAAAAGTTGATAGATCATACCTCGATGCATTGCTGTGGACTGAACCCTCCTCTCCTTGGCTTTTGTCCTTATTTCTCATCATCTTTTTATTCTTAAATATTAAGAGGGGGGTCAGGGGTGTCTGTTTGCTTTGAAGTCCTGTGCCCAGGTATTTACTGTCAAAAGTTGAAAGAAAGGTAAGGTCCCAGCTCGTTTCACTGGCTTTCATTATCAGGAACAAAGTCCTGACGCTGCAATGATATTGTTATAACAATACACAACACTGATCAACACGGCAAAACGGAGATTTAAAACAAATAATCGTTTTTTTTTTAAGAAAAATCGGAGAATAAACACAGTAGAGGAGCATCCTGCAAACTTTCCCAAAGTAACACAGGATTCAAATAATCTCTGAATCTTATTGCGTCATCCCAATACAGCTCAAATCGGTCGAAAATCAAAGGACTAAAAACGGCAGAAATGTAAAAAATATTAATATTAATTGTCCACCTACCTGATCCATGCACCGCCGCCAGGACCAAGTCGATATTAGTTTCGGGTAGTGGAAAAACATTAGATCCAAAATATTTAGCCTCGGAATGATAAAATACGAATTTCAGAAAATGAAAAAAATATATATATTCTAATCCCAAAAATATGCTGCCGATAAAGCAAAAGAAGCGATAATTAGTACAAAAATATCCGGGGGAAAAAGCTCATTAGGAGAGCGCACAAAAATGGAGGTACGCCATGGCTTCTAAGCTGGAAAAACAACGACCTGGGCTCTCTCCACGGCTTCTTCTTTCCAGCAAGGCACGAAAAGGGAGCCCTCAAAAGCTGCTTTTCTGCCCGAAAAAGGTCCGCTCGGCCCCCGATTAGTGCCTAGGAGAGGCAAGGGGCTATGGGGGCCCCCTGAGGCTGCCCGAAAGTTAGGGAAAGTTGCGTAAAGTGTTGGGGAAGGCACGGAGCTGAGCGCGCTCTCTCTAAGGCACAGCCGCCATCTAGAGCTCCTTCCCAGCTCTGAGCTCTGCCTTTGATTGACACTCTCTACATTTACCCCACAACTCAGGTGATGTACCATAGACCCACCCCTTCATTTCTACCAAAAAAAGAGATAGCCTCCACCTAAAGGGTGCCTGCTACCCCCCACAGCCCTGGCTGCTTCCAACTACCCCAGCTGAGGGGGCACCTTAACCCCATGTGGCTCAGGCACCCTTTTGAAACCAGAAAGAAATGCAATTTGCTCTTTTTGTTTTAAAGATTTGCTAAATATTTCAGGGCTGGGGCTAAAATTACTTCCTCCCTGGACAGGAAGTGGTGCTGTTACAAGCCATTTTGAAAGAATGGAAGTGGGACTAATCGCCATGCTGTCAGCAACAGCCCACCTTGGGTGTCAACCCCACCCAAGGGGTAACTTTTTTTAATTAAGTGGTAGCATCACCAGACAATAGCTCTTCCATTTGTCACCCAATACTTCATACCAAAAGCTTGAAGCAAGAGCCTCACACACTCCTAAGGAAAGCCCACGATTGCTAACAACCCCTTTCAACTCGAGAGCGCCTCCCTGGTGGTTCTGCTTGAGAACAAAAATCCAAAAGCTGCACAATTTTCATCCATTAATAGAAGGCATCACTGTAAAATAAATCTGATGCCATTAAGGCTTATTTCCAATTCCCATTCTTAACCCATTAATGTTTGTTAACAGATTTTAACATGACAAATTATTCCTCAAAGCCATGTAATTACCAAGAACCAGCATTAGAAACCAAGCGATTTCTCACATACAACATCTGAGCACCATGAAGACATCTCATGGAGAAAATGGAGGAGATCCATGCACCCCCATACTTCTTGCATCCTGACTACCATTTATCTCCCCACAAGCAACAAACTAAAATACAAGGACCTCCTGCACACCAATAAGCATCACAGCAAGACGGTGGAAGCAGACAGTGGAGGCTGGGAGAAGAAGGGAGTAACATGATAGTTTGGACCTCTGGAGGGACCATCCATGACGCAGTGTCCCACCAACTTGAAAACATCGGCTTCTACCAGTAGAACTAAAACATTCCCTTTCAATTCCTACTCCACATGCTTGCCATCCAACAACCCTCCAGCTACAGCCTCCAACAACCAATCACCTTTCCAAACAAAAAGAGGTTTGAATAGGTACACTATGTTGTCATAGTCTAATTTAAAGAATTTTAGTTTATTTGTTACTTATAGAAGAACCTTTGCACCTAAACAACACAAATTGAACACACAACATAAGACAGTTTCAATCAACTTTGTACAACACTAAGGAAATTCACTCACTGGAATGTGGAACCTCTTAGGCTGGTCCCAGTACCAACTCCACCATATAGCACATGGCAAAAACAATCTTGAGTAGGCAAGTGTGTATAACCAGAACAATCTCATTAAAGTGATGAACAATTATGGTTAAAATGGAGTATTTACAAAAATGCCTGAGCAAGCCAAATGGTTAAACCACATACTTTTGTTTGGTTTTTGCTTAAATGCAATCTCCCAGATCTAGGTTTTGTCAGCACCAGGTTTGTCTTCTCTTGGCCTTCTAGTGTAAGGCAAAGAGGATAGCCTACAGATGCCAGGTGAAAATGGCATACGAAGGCCTAAGTCATTTTGATCCACATAATCTGACCCACAAAAATACTTGAAACCATTTTTTGAACATTACAACCATTTAAAAATTCATTTGTAAAGGTCAACATGTTTTCTGTAGTAATATCAAAAATTCCTTCGTTTTGTCAAATATGTACAGTACCATACAGCTAAGTCTACATCAAATGGCTGTGACATATAAAGGACACTTATAGAGATGAATTTTAGGATAGATAAGGCTGCTTAGAAATTACATTGTCTAGAAAATCTGTTGAAAGTTCATGTATATATACACAACCGAATGAACATACCTAGAAGTTACAAAAATTAGTTAAGAAAACCTCTTTTGTATGGAGTAATTAAGGAAAATTTCCTCAGAAAACCCTGAACACGCATTTTTATTGTCATATTTGCCCATCCTTCACATGGTATCAATTCCACATTAAAGTAATTTCAGAAAATTTGCAAGTACCCTGACAGTGAAGCACTCTGAAAGAGAGAGAGGAAAAAAAAAAAAAAAAAAAAAAAAAAAAACCAAAACTAAAATTGATCACCTAGAAGAACCAGAGAGAGGGTAAGAATTCATTGCAAATTGTAGCAAAGTGAAGATAGTTTTTAAGTAAAACCCACAGCATTTTAAATCAAATACTTCTTAAAATTTGTCTTGCTTTTAGAGCTTATCAGCTAAAACATTTCTCACTTTAACAGCATCCAAGAAGGCATACACTCCAGTATCAAAACAATTAAAAAAAAATCAGCCAGAAAGAACAAACACGAAGTGTAAAAGAAACCAAAACCTTTTATTAAGTAACTTTTAAAAAAATTACATTTTCTCTGAAAGGATAGCAATATGTCTTATTAATTCAATTTCCCTAGATGTATACATCACCTTAGAGCGAAGTTTTGCCACCCAACCCTCAAACGGATCCATCCATCACTAGATAAGTCACCAATATAGTCCCCTGATTAATTAAAGTGCAAAGTCCATTTTGATAGGATGATCAGAACCCAATTCTTCTCTGGTTTAATAACACGGGAGTCCATGTTTTAACATCCTTCTCTTGGACAGTTTTATCACAGCACTCATGCATTAGTCCAGTTCCTCAACCTCTCAATCAACAGTGGAACTGCCATCTTGATCTCTCATTCGTAGACTCCTTTTGACTCTCTTCATCTGAACTGGATTCTTTATGAAAAATTAAAAGAAAAATGCTGTTGGAATACAGATAATCTTATCCTTAAACTAAGACATTCAACTACTGTACCTTGAAGATGTCATGTAAGCATGTAATTGATGCTTCATTCAGTTTAAAACATCCCAGAATACCTACTTTAATCACGAACTAACAAGGTCACATCACAACAGGAGTCAAAAACACAAACTTTAATCAAAACTATAAAGAAATAGGGAAGAAGTGATCGGAAGTTCAAGAAAGCTTTCAGGCTCCATAAATGAATTTTAAAATTCTTCATAGTGAAAGAGCACCAAAGAAATTAGTGGTGGGACATACAAGCTCCTTGCTCTGGCAACCATCTTTATTGCACTGACCCATTTAGTAAAGTTGCCACTTCACTTCTTCGTGGCAAAGCACATGTATTATAATTAAGTCAATGTTTTTAACTACTGTCCATGCTTTGCTTCAGTCACAGAAATACATTAAAAACACAGGCATGAAAACCAATTTCCTGTATAAATATGGTAACTGGAGACTAGAGATTCCCACCATCTTGACTCAGGTTTCTACTTCATGAAGGACAATGAGATAGCAAAGACATTTATTAACAAATTGACTAACTTGGCTACTGGTGGGAAAAGTCATGTCAGATGTCAGTTGAAAACGTAACAAATTACACTAGCTGCCTGTAGCAAGGCCACCGTAATACTGATCACAGAGACTAACTATACTCTTCAGAAAGCAGCAACCATGCCCATGAGTGAGAGACAAAACCAGAAGTGATCAAATTACTTCCATATGGGGAAATACAAATTACATGTCCCCCATCTTCACGTTTTCTTCCAAGAATTAAAAAAATCCAACATGGATGTCATGTATTTCTAAGAATACAAAGTATTATTCCTAGCATGCAAAAGCCAAGTACAACAAGTTACTAAAAGGTAAAAAAAAATAAAAAAATAAAAAAATAAAGTCATTTTGAAGCCAATACTAACCCTAGAAGAGACTGATATAAAAAAGAAGGCTTAAAAATATTTTCTCATGATTTGGGATATCAGCTCTCTAATTTATGAGTTTTTTTGATTTGTATACACTTCAACCTTGTCTCAGTCTAACTGCCAACACCTGCACTATTTCTTTCCCATGATAATCTGGGTTTATTCTCACAGTAAGTGACACCAAAACTACCACTACCCATAGCAAAAATGAGTGGAGCCATCTAGTGGTCTCTCATCATTCAAGTTTACCCATTCTCATTTTGAAATAATGAGTTGCATAAGGGAGAATGGAATGGAGCAAATAGAATTTGCTCCATTTGCAAGAAGTCTCAGTCTGTCTTTCATAGCTGCCATATACATCATGTTTTATATTCCTGAATAGATAGATTTTTTCCTCATTTTAAATACACTGGAAAAGACGTACAGCACGTAAGTGGAGTGCAGGATCTGGTGGTTTGTTTTTACACTGCGCAACATGTGAAGCAGCAGTAGTAATCAATCATAGGATCTTTCCTTTTAAAAACCAGAAACCAACAATCAAATTTGCAGGGACTTCTTGTTTCACTCACTCCACTTATTATGGAATTTGAAGATAAGTTAACATTTGAAGTATTTTTTAGTGCTAAGGTCTTGACTGATATACCAAAACCCATAAAGTTGCTCGTTATCATCAATCAAACATTCAGAAGGCAGGGAGTGGCAGGAACGCCTACATAATACTTTCAAAGATAATTTTTATAGCTATTTTTAAGAAATAAGGAAATTCAAATATTGGCTTGAACCCCACCCAGCTGCCAAAAAAAATGCAGTTTAGTTATCTGTTAGTCCACCTTCAAAGGCCCATTTCTCTTGGGTTAACCTTCTGAGAGCTGCCAAAAACAACTTCGGGTAAGTTTCTCTACCTGGTTCACCTATATTTGGTTATACCAAAAACTTTACAAATACTTCTGTTACATTCATTTTGAACTCTTCTCTTGACCTCATAATTACCACTAAACAATACTAATGATATAACTGAGAACATGCTACCACAGCCCTTGTTACTGAAATGATTCATACATCAAAAATATGCCACAGTAACAGCCAAAGTATTAACAGCAATAATAAACTTTCATATGAAATCTACATTTGCATTAAAAGATTTCACAGAACTTTTTACTTATGAATTGTGTTTTCAAAATATTTTCATCAAAAAGTTTCAATATATGTTGGTAAAAGCATTCTCCATTAAGACATATGCAATGATTCTACACCTAAACAATGGCAGTGAACATCCCTCTTTCTGATGAATGATATGAATATTTAATTTCTTTCATAAAAAAAAACAGTTAGGCATCACTCCATTCCTCAAGCTTCTATTATCTACTATTTACTGTATTTGTTTCCAAACATTATTTTGGCCTTGATTAAAACAGAACCTGGAGAGACAGTGTAATACTTCACAAGTTTCCTTCTAAACACAGTTAACATGTCAACAGTCTGCATCAACATACAGAGGCCATTCACTAAGGCTTAAAACAACACTTCTGAAACATCTCAGTTTACAAAGTTTTTGATTCAGGTTTCTGTATTACTTATTTGTTTCTTCAGTTATTAAGAGGTCATGGAACCAAATATATCTCTTATGACCAAAAACATGGCCTCAGTAATCTTTTGTCTATTGAAACTGTGTATTTCCTAAGGATGAGGCTGACAGCCAGTCACAACACATAAAACCACCATGCTTCAATACAAGCATGTAAGACACCACTACATTTACAATGGTTTCCAGGGTGAAGTCTCATGCTTTGAAGCTTGGTCTTGAAAAAGAAAAATTACACACTGCTAGTAAAGGAAAACTACTTCAAATAACTCCAACAGAGGGAGCTGACTGGACAGAATGGGGTTCTGAAGTATGTAACTTCAGGCTTTATCTGTCCAAACTGTATTAAAGCAAGATTATTTTCAAAGAAATCTGTAAGAGAAAAGAGCAGGTATGTCCTTTATTGATGAACAAAGTCAGTAATGAGGTTGTGCTTAGTATTTTTTAAAAAATGGACAGTAGACTGGGCAGTCTTAAACCCACCTTCATTGCCATTAGGTATTTGCTAAGCACAGCAAAGAAGACATGACAGCTCATATAAGATCAGGTGTTCTTAGTTAAGCAAACAAGTAGGTCTGAATTCTAAAGTTAAAAAGTACTACCTGAACTAAACTAATCTGTTAGCCTGAGAAGTCAATACCAGAATCTTCCAAGACTCACATTTGGACATTCATTTACAAATGCATTTGAGTCAGACATTTTGAAGACTACTATTCCTTTCTAAGAGAATTCAGAGTTTCACATCAACCGTATCTCTTGGGTAAAGATCATGAAATAGTGAAGAATGGAAAAAATACTGAATATGTAACTAAAGTCATCAATTCCTACTCAAGAAACTTGAATCCGACACAGGTGATCTATAATCCAATGAGAGAAAACAGAACGAAGCACACAAAAAAGAGGTAGGAAATGGAGGTAAAGGTAACACAAGAATAGAATGTATTAATCAGTCACAGGAGTTCCTGTTGTTCAAAGATTACAGCAGGGGATTAGGGAGGAAAGGCAACACAATGGCCTACAGCAGATGGCAGAGCAAGTGATAGTTTGAAGGAGTAAAGATTACTTGCAACATAGCAAGTAAGCTGTTCCACAGTGCACTGGAAGAATAAAAACATCTTCAGCCCTCTGAAAGAGCGCAGTAATACAACTTCCAGAACACAAGAGAAAAGATGAGACACGCTAATCGGACCATCAAATCTGAGAGCATGTAGGCATAACAACAAGAACTTCATTCCTGAAAGATTGGAATTTCCAGTTTTATTGAAGACTGGATACTCGTACACTGATTAAAAACAAAAAAGCAGTAACAGGCGATGACAGCATGTTCTGGCCCACCTTGAACCTACCTACCTTACCTACACGCATTCCTTTATCCTTGTAGAAAGAGCTCTACATTAGTCTTGACATTGTGGGTACGAATCAAGACAGTAAGGTACTTGGGAATACAAGGAGGGAAAAGCTACCTTTTTTTTTTTTTTAAGCAGCTGAGGCAGCATGGAAGGCATTCTGTACTACAAGTTAAGCATATTTGCTGGAGTTCTCTACCAACATAATAGCCATAAAACAATTAAAGATCACCAGCTTCTATCCAATAAAGTGATGGAACTCTTGAATCTTGGACCAACATTGTCTCAAGTTGTCTGTAGTATAAGGAAGGCATTTCTCAAACAGGTAGCAGATTAAACTGAAAGGATTGTCTAAGAAACTGCCTTTTTAAAAAAAATTGAAGCACAGCTCTATAAGAGTAGAGTTTTCACTGAAATGCATCACATACAAACTGCAATGGATGCCCTAATTAAAGATGGAGAATCAAGCATCCAGAATTTTAAAAAGATAAGAAGAGAACCTGAGTCCTTCCAGAGAAAACTCCCAAGGGAATGAGAGAACATGCTAGAGGCAGCAAAAGGTTATCAAAACTGAATTACTTTTAGAAAAGTAAACTCAAGACAATCCAATGAAGATGGATGAATCTCCATATTTAGCCATTACAGTACAACTGATTGAATTTCTCCAGACAAGCCTGCCTACTTTGCATTTTGACTACATGGGAAATGATTCCTAAACAAGATATAAGCTAGGAGTTTCGTAAGGCAAACTGCATCAGTGTTATATACCATGTTCTTCAAAGTTAGAACACTCTGGGTTCAAGACAAACTGGAATACCAGAGAACAGTCACATAAAGTTCTGTGAAGACAGGTTATTTGCTATCTGCTCAAAGACCTTCTCTGATGCCGACAGAAACATAAAAAAAAAGACAACACAAGATGCTTGTGAAACAAATTCATGATGCTAAGAGACTTTCCACACCATTTGCTAAATTGTATGTAGCACTTGTCTGTAGCGACAGATTTTTGCATACCAAACCCTTCTAAACAAGCAATATATATGATTTAGTAGTCCTCAAAGAAGCCTGGAGTCAAGGTACAGATGCAGAAGACCAGAGTCCTACAACTAGATCTGAAAGCTCTTCTCCAGCAGGGCAGCCTGAGTGTTGCATCCAAACGTAACCTTTGTTTCCTAAAAGCCCAGCAAGAACATTGCTGTGGCCTTCAAATTGAGCCTCGTGGAAACACAGACATCTGCACATGTAAGCTTTAAGGAACTGAAAGACATATTTAGTCAAAAACTTCAGGAAAATAAACATTGTAACATTTACTTTATAGCTTTTAAACAGAAATATGGCCATTAGGAGTAACAACTTACCAGTGCTTCAAACAGCAGCAGTTATTTTGTTAAGACTGAGAAAAATCAACTCCTCAACACATCTGCAGGGAAAATGATACATTAAAATACTTGAATTAAAAACACAAACACACACACACACATATCTAGAAGAGCAGCACACTAGCCCAAGTTTAGCATAAAACCTTTATCCTTCAATGAAAATATTCCCAACAGATCACAGCATATGCTGTGCATGGAACACACTTTTATCAAAACCTTGGCCATGAAATATCACTAGGCAACCTGTCATCAAAAAATCTGTGTAAACCCCACAAAAATCCAAACCCAGCCGCACACATGAATCCTTTAGGAAACCATGTAACATAAAAAGAGCAGATCAAAAGACTACTCAAGACATCCAGTACAAGAATGCTGAAAATAACTCACATGATCTCCACACACACAAAAAACTCACAAAATTAAATACTCATTTTACTTAGAGATTACATCAATTAGACACCAACAGAATTGTTCAACACATTGCTATATAAGCAATTTATTCTAAAACCCATAATCATAAACAATCAAGCTCAAAAACTGAAAATTCAATTTGGAAAATGTTTACTGGTGACTCACAACAGTCTTTTAATCAAGTCACCTTTGGCAGAGGTAGTAGAAAATTAAGGATAAGACCTAAAACAACTCAAACTCCCTATGACTGTAAAATTCATCTGCGTTAAATAATCCACCATCATGAGCCATTTACCCTAGCATATAAACAAACTGCTTCTCCTGTAATCTTTCTGAAACTGATGTACATAAAGCCTCAAATCTGTGAAAATTAACATATTTGGTGATATTATACTGCGTATTTTTTCAAACTCATCTTTATTTTGATACCTACTCAGCTGTGCAAAAACAGATCTATGAGAAGAACTGTAATTACTTTATTGATATTAGCATATGAAATAATTAATATGGAAAAGACACCTTCAAAAAGGTGGAATTCAAGTTTACAGTAGTAAAGTGGCATGAACATACCAGTTATTCAAAAGAACAGGAAATTTACTGTTTTAAAATATGCATTTCAAATGCAATCCAACAGCAGTTATTAAATGAAAGCAAGAGGAGTGATGCACTTTGAAATGGAGGTTGGACATTTTGTACTAGAAATACAACATGGCTGCCAGCCCTTGCTCACAGAGGAGCCATCTGCGAGTCACACGTTTAGAAGAAATACAAAGTGTGAGACATGAATCAAGTTAAGAGGTTTTACTCACTCCCTTTAGAATCACCACTCTCCTATGTGTACCAGTTTACAAGAAATAAAATAATTTTTTCAGCATACAGTTCTCAACCTTTCCTTGTATTTTAAAGCACAGCTGGGCCACCTGAGCTAGACTCAAGTTTGTTCCTTTTTTTAATTTAGTCCTAATATCCAGATATTATAACTTCACAGAAGCTCTAATGAGACTACCCGACATTTTCCAAATCAGAGAGGAACAGCTTCCTCTGTCAAAAGGAGCGTTGTTAAGATGATTGTTGAGCGTCCTTCTCAGCTCAGCAAAATTTTGGAAAGGCACCTGATGTTTGTCAGAATGGCATTGCTATGAAGTAGAAAAACTGCTCTACTCTGTACTGAATGGATGAACCAAAAAAATGATTTTGTCAAAACAGCACAAAGATGGTAATAACAGTTCACGTATATAAACGCTAGCAAACATTTTCCCACTATTTTCAAGCACAACAGTGCATTTTTAGTGTCCAAGTTAAAGCAGTATTGAAAAAGTAATAACATGTAGTATGAAAAAATCACATTTTTCTATTACGACACTATTTAATGCATCACAAATTCTGAACCTTATGCCAAGAGCCACAAACAAGGAGCTAGTAAAAGCTAGTTTCAGTTGACCAATTTTAGCTTTTCAGGTTAACATCTGAACTTCCAGTTTAACATTTGATTTATTTTATGGGTCAAATTAAAAGCTTTTAATCAGACTACTTGCAGTAATTTCTGTAGCTATACAATCAAAATAGCTATCCATGTTTATTTTTAAATATGAATTTTGCAAGTAATTTTAGAAGTAGTTCTTACATTAATTATATCTCATTCTCTGATTTAGAAATGAGTACAGTATGGTCTATTCCACAGAAAATGTCTTGCATCATAGGTTCATGATTCCTCACTTAAGTTAGCACTACCAATTCTGAGAATCAGAAAAGCACAACCCCTTTTATAGCACAAGGTGATGCCAGCTGCTCTAGAGATATTTACTTGACAGTGAATTCTTTCTCAGGATAAATTATTTGGGCAAAGAGATATAAAGCATCACCATTCCAATGATTTTCCGGGTAGGTTGCCAGATTTTATGCCACATTAAAATGCTGCAAGAGGGTCAGAAAGTTAAGCCTTTGAGTCCCCATTAATGTGTGCATAGCCCACCAAGGTCTACATAACCTGAAGAGCAAGCTGCCATTTAGCAGATGAAAAGATGTTCTTCCTACAAGAAAATGCTCTAAAAAGCACACAAAAGGAACACAGGACATTTAAAATTGCTTTTATTATAGTATCTGTTGCACACAAACAGATTCATGATGATATAGGAAGTAGGTAAGACAATTGAGATCAAAGTGCCACATTTCATATGCATAATAAACTACTTAAGTCAGTCAAGATGACTCAGCTCATGAGCACCATATATATACACATATATAAATGCATATATATCAAATGAAGTGAATTAAAACTGGTAATTTCAGAACTTCAAGAACTTAATATCAAGAACACAAATCTTGAATTTCACAAGCTTAGTCCCAACATTACTACCAGGGTTCATTTGAATTAGTCTTGACTTTATCATAAAAGACTTTAATGCGTCTGGTGATGCTGACCCTCTAAAATGAAGATCATAAGGAATATCCAACATCTTCTGCTGGTCTTTTCAAATATATAAAATCATTTCTAATATGGAATGCTCAACTTTCACATCAGATAATTAGATAACAAAGATCCAAAATGTACGTAGCAGCTTCATTCATTCATCATTAGCTCTGCTTTGCTGCAGGACATCCATGCTATATGCTACATGTCTATTCTCTATAAAAAATTACTTGCTTACTTTCTAGCATCCCAACAGTAACTCAGTGCAGATGAAGGCTTGTTACAATTCAAAAGGCATTTTTCAAAGCTTAACCAAAATAAATCTATGAGTTTTCTCATAAGAGGAGGTGAGATTAACATCCAAGTCAAACACTATCTGAACTCAGGTAGAGGATAAAGAAAATACAAAGCTTAACTTTTTATTTTATTTAGTTTATCATAACTTAACAAGAGCATTCTTGAAAATCCTGACACTCATGTCTCCAT
The DNA here is from genome assembly GCF_000705375.1 of Tinamus guttatus. The sequence continues at coordinate 142,061 of NW_010588225.1, read as the reverse complement.
CAAGATGCCTTAAGCTTTTATGTGCTGAAATTATTTGAAGTACTTTAGCATGGCAACCTGTGAAAAGGAACCAGTTAAGACAGACAGACAAGATTTCCAACTTTTAACTACATGGTGACGAAAGTCAGACTTGTGACTTGTAACTGTTTAAATACAGAACACTAAAGTAAGCCTCAAAGGGGGAAGGAAAAAAAGAAAAAAAAAAGAGAGACCAAAAAGCTTATTTGTTTGTATTACGAGAGAGACAGTAAAATTTTTTAGACTGACTGGGTGCTCTTTTTTGTTGTTTTTTTTTCTTTAAGAGTAAAACTTAGGTAGAAAAGTGTTTTCAGTGTAACGTAAATACAATGGAAAAGCTTATGCTTTTAGTTGTAGCTTACGTAGCTTAGTAAGCTTACGCTTACTAAGTCGCTTAGTAAATATCTTGAAACAATTATTTGAACTGAAGGAGGTTCGTTTCTAACATTTGATTAGACTGCACATGCTTAGTAGAAGTGGCAATTCTAACACTGCTTTTTTTTTTTTTTTGCTGTGTGGTAGTGTTATTTCAAATCCTCAAAAAAAATGTTTTACTTATGAACAGCTATATAATCTTGAGAACTGTGTAAAGGCACATTAGCATTACTGTATTCAGGACATGCTAAAAGTTTTCAAATATAGCTTAAAGAAAATTCAATAAGGTAAGAAAGAAGCATAGCTGAAAAGTTCAGTGCTTACTTTGCTCAAAAATGTCTCTTAGGATAAGAAAATCTAAAAACACCTACCTGATTCGGCACAGCGCCAAATTCTGATCATGGTCTTTTACTCAGCCATCTTATTCTTTGGGAAGTAACTGAACATCCAGTACCAGCCTTTAAAAAAAGTTTCAGAGAACAAAGGTATGTAGAGATTCTACCTACAGCTGTACCGTTCTTGACTAAAATAAATTTTTGAAAACATGTAAGGTGATTTATGATTGATAAAAATCTGACCTACAGTACAAATGAAAACAAACGCCTTGTCAAGTATTAGCATTCAAGTCTCCAAAAGGAGAAAAAGTCCCCCAAAAGCTTCTTACGTATATACACCTGGGGTCTAGAGTTTTACAGTCACGTGTAAACTCTACAGTATGCCCAAGTGTTAACAATAAAATCTCATTAAATCATAAATTGTTTGTATTCTTTAAGTTCATTGAATGTTCTCATCTGTGAGGAGCGCCAAATGAAACACTTTGGTTTATGTGAATGTACGATAATTTCCCACCAAATACAATGCAAACATATATACACGAATCCGCTTTTTAATTAACTTTAAAAAGGTAAAGTTGATACAAAACTAGCAGCATAAACATCCCATTTTTTTCTAAGGCAGTCTACACCAAAAAAAGACAAAAAAGCACAAATGGCTTTAAAAAAAAGACTAATTAATTTTGTAAGATATGTCTCTTCCAATTTTTAAATTGGAAAATCTTTTTTTTTTTCCTTTTATCTGTCTGGACATCAGCAAAAAAGTAAATCCCAAAATCAAAAAATATGATGGAGATAAACATACTGCCGCAAGTTATAATAACCACTCTTACCTAAGAAAACAAGGTATGTACGATTCTTCTGGTACGATTCTTCGGGAAGCCAGTCAGGAAATAAAGTGCCATTCACAAAATTCTACCTAAAAAAAAGAAGCACGCACATTTTCAGTATTTAGCTTTAAAACAGAAGAATAAGCCAGAAGCTTGAATTCTGTTCATCTTTATGCTTAAAATTTGTCCTTCTTTAGGCCATTATTAAGTGAGGAAAAACTTAGGACAGCAGTAACCATATCTTTGGTGCTCAGCTCTAAAAATAAAAGTATAGATGGTCGTACATATTTGGCTCAAGAAAAAGACTGTAGATGAAGAGTGACTGACACATAACATACATGTTCTGTATTTTTGTAGGTATAGCTGTAATGTGCTTTTCCGTCCCCAATTACTTTAATTTTGAATGACCATAAGATCACGTATCTAGTCAATTTAAATTTTTTTTTCAAGTGTAACTTTTCTAATCACACAATACTTTTCAATCCTTGTGCTTTTTCCCCATATTGCTATGCAAAATTAAATATACTTGCAGCAATAGTAAAGTGCTTTTAAAATGGCTTCTGTCATCAGCTTCTGTGCATTTTAAGTCACAAGTTACTTGATCTCTCCAAATATTTTTTTCCCTTTAGAACAGTTTTAAGACCTTCGGCATCACTGACCTTTAATCAGATCCTAAACTATGCCTTTAACACAAGGTACGGCATATTTGCATTACCTTTAGCCAACTTTTTTGCTCTTTGTCAAAAGGCTTAATATTTAATTTTGCAACAATTTCTTACTGCAAAAGTATATATATATATATATGTAGAATGATTTCATATGCAGATAATTTAAAAACTAATTTTATATTTAAATATATCTCGATATAAATCAGAATTCTAGTACCTCCTAACATATATATGAATGCAGAACTTTTAAATAAAATACATTCAGAATTAAGAGCAATATTATTTTCAGCAACACTTAACACCTGCTTTAGTTTCAGGAGCTGAAACAAGCCAGGTCTTATTTAAAAAATTACTCCTTAATACACTTAAAAAATAATACTAAAAGAAACACACACCTAGAACTAGAACTTTCTTTTCGGCAAACTGTGTATGTCGGAACCTGCTCTACGCTGCAAAATGACTGCTTGGGTTATAAAACAATTTAAGGCAGATCTAAAACGAAGATGCCGAACACTTTGAATAAAGGTGATAAAACTGAAATGGTTGCTCAAACTTGCACTCAATATATTTCCATAAAAGCCAACTTTCACTGTGGGCAAAAACAATTTGTATTTACAAAGGAAGCAGTGAAAAATGTAGCTTTTACCTCAAATTCTGATATTTAAAAGCCGAGTTTTAAAAACTGGTATGAGTCTATACCAGAAAAATTCAACAAATATGGCTATACGTATTCTTCAATTAAATATAAAAAGTTCACTACTTCATATTTACCTACTGACATGCTACAGTGACTTTTGAAATAAATATTTGGAATTAGAATTTTACTCCAAAACTGGTAATTGTTGAATGTAAGCCAATGCAAAACAAACATCAGGCATTCCATTTAAACTTTCATTTTTAGAAAGTCTCCCAACACATGTTGTACAACTTCTCATTACTAACCGACAAAACAATAAAAATGGTATATAAATAGAAATGATTTCAAGCTCCGAGAAATGCATAAACTGAACACTGTGAGCAGAAATGACACCCAACAAATGTCTTTTAAAAAAGCTTTAATGTCATACACAAATCCATGAGTTTCCATACCATGTAATTCACATTTAAGTAAGCACCTTTTCTTCTCGTAGTATGTCTAAATGACAACTGTAGTATTTTGCGAACTTTAAACAGTAGACTTGGCACAATCAAATTTGCTTTTTTCTTTCAAATACCGGCAAGTTCTTCTATTGCTATATTAATTGCAAAATCGTATTGTGCATAATTCTCAGAGCTCCCTTTAAAGTTCTGCTCTTCAACTACTATTTTACAAGCGAAGCATTTCTTTAAATATATTATTTGGGTAAAATAAGGAGCTGTCGCATCTGCAGCTTTTTTTTCTTTCTCTCCTCGCTGGTTTGGAAAGAGTTAAAAGCCAACACCCCACCAAAAAAAAAAAAAGGCAAGTTTTATTTTTTAGAGAGAAGGACATGGCGTCTTTGTTCTTACAAACTAGGAAAACGTCTCCCCGTTCGAGCAGCAACGGGGGGTGAACACGGCTGAGGCAGAGGGGCTCGGGGCTGGGCACTTGGGTGATGATGTCGCCGAGCCTCCGACACCCCCCCCCTCAGTGCTGCATTGGAG
>NW_010588225.1:105356-137116 GCF_000705375.1 Tinamus guttatus | reverse complement strand
AAGGCCACGCACCTTCCCGCCGGCCCTCACCTGCCGCTTCCAACTGGGAATGTCAGCGTGAATCGGAGGCCACCCTGCATCAGCTTCCACTCTGCGCCTAGCCAGGACCACAGAAACAACCTCGAAGGCAGCCTGGCTGTGAAGGCCCCTTCCTGTCTGTGGCACGTTATGCTTTGCGTGGCTGCCTCACGAAAATTACCCATCGTAGTGTAACAAGCCACCAGACACTGGAACCAGGCGCTGTCTTCTGCTTCTAAAATCCCCTCATGCTTTAGCCGCCTCAAGGCACCCCTTGCTAACCTGCACTAAAACTCTGTGCACTGATGAATAGTGAGGCTAGTCCACCCTAATTTGGCCTTTACGAAAGAAAGAGGCTTCACCTAAGAGTCAAGTGTGGCATCAAGCCCTGCACTGCCAGAAAGCAAATCCCAACTGTACATCACCCTGCCTGGAGAGCCCATCCTCGGGCCTGCACTGGTCCCACCTCATCACAAACCATGGAAATCGCCTTGAGAACACACCTGACTGCGTCTGTGTCACAAGGACGTTTGCTTCCTTGACCTGAGTTTAGCCAATGACCTTGGACCTTCTCCATTTTCTGCCTCCATTTCGATCAGCTCCTAATTGCCACCTACAGATAAAGCCACCACAAACACTTTGCCAGCCCCGGGCATCAGTTTGTCCCGATTAGTACCTCAGACAAACATCACAAATGCCCAACTAAATCTAAAAATCACACTTTTTTTTTTTTTTTTTTTTTGCCAATACCATAGAAACTGGCTCATGTGCCAACCTCGCCAGGGCACGGTCTCCTGTTTTGACTACTGCCATGGAAACCATTTCAGATACCAGCACAATCGGGGCATCCTCCACATTCCTGGTCACTGTCCTTGCTGTTTGTCCCCAGCCAGTCGGTCAGACGCTCCTTTCCAAGGGGCACACCCAGCAAGCACGACCGAGTGACATAATGAATATTTATATACTCCAGCAGCCACTTCGAATGATCCCCATGCCTTCCCCCTTCTCATTTTTCATGTGCACAGCATGCTCCATTAAAAACTGTGGTATTAAAAACAGAGGGAAAGATGGTTCTTTCTCTCTTCTTTTATATAATAATACGAGTAGTTATGGCAGCAATAAAACCAACAATGCTGAATAAGAGTGTTACGGGAGGTCTCAGGAGCTAGTCTAAGACTCAGAATTGGGCAGCTGGATTTCAGCTGCAGTTCCCTGAGCTGGGGTCCTCTAAGCTTAGAGACCGGAGGAATCTGGTGCACTGGACAGAATCATTCGCTCATGTCCTTGAGGATAAAGAATTGTGACTGAGAGATTTATTTCTTTTAGCATTACAGAGAAAAGCAGACCCCTTCCATTTCAGACAAAGCGACAGCAAGGACAGCGGTAGTAGGGTTCCTATCATAATAAAATAAGTGATATTGGTGACCCACATAGTGATAAAGGCACAAGGATACAGGAACCTCCAGCCAAGGGAATTAGTGGTGGGACAGGGAGGCAGAGAAGAGCTTCTCACTGGAAGAGCATAGGAAAAGGCCTCCTCCCAAGGAGAACTAAAGTTCTGGTCTGTGGAGAACAGGGAGAGCAGGGTCTGTTTTGCAACCCTCTTTGCGGTTCAGATTCTTGCAAACACTAATCCTCTTCCTCTCTGTGGAACTCCTAGCACAACTATGCAAAGGTTTGCACGGACAGAGCCAGACATTGCGCTCCCTGGAGAAGTACCAACAATGAAGAACGAGGGAAGACAAACAAGGATGAGGCAAGAACTCGATAAAAGTAGAGCGCAGCAACACACTTATACTTACGTAGGTATTCTCAACTGCCATTGAAAGATGCAACTTCACAGCAAGGAGAAACAATTTCGCAGCAAGGAGGAAGGCAAGAATTCAGACACGCGATTTCCAGACTTGCTTGTGCCCAAATACATCTATAGAAAAAAAATGATGGCTTCCAATAAACAGATTAAACAGATGAAGGAGAGAAAAAATATCAAGCACTCAAGGCTTATATTTGTAGGAAAAGTCTTGTTATAGTCGTGATTAAGTTTATAATTCCACAGGACCTAAACTGTGCTCAAACAAAAGTGTTTTTTTCTCAAGCCGTATCAGATTACCTAAGAAAATAGATTATTCCTGTTTATAAACTTTTATTCATATACATTTGCAGACAAAACTGTTTTTAAATGACACTTTATTTTTCATGCATCATGCATCATTAGGCCAAATACTTCAACCATGTTTTTTGAGTCACATATCAGATAATAATTAGACAATATATGTTCCCACTGCTAAACCTGGAAATATTTTTGAAGACCCCATCTGTGGCTAGTATTGCAAACATAGGCACATCACCTTGCTTTCTAGTACTCATGCAAATTATTTCACTATAACCTGTGTTCCTCCCCTCCCATCTTCCAGGAAAAATGCCGTTATTCCTTAGGGACGATATGCAAAGGGGATTCAGTAATTTCACAGGTCAGTGTCCCCTCCTTGTGCTGCCCAAACATGTTCTCTGTACAGAGTTCACTAAACGCTTGGTTGAAGAACCAGAGCTCTTCGAGATATAACTGAGGATACAGATCTTTTGAGCCACATATACACTGGAAAGGGCAGAGAATTTACACCAATATATGACAAATTCATTATTGCACCTGTCATTTGAAGTGGAAAACAAAAGTGTAAACAAAATTGAGAAATGTGCAATACCTCCACGCTTTTGATCAACAGAAACTCTATCACATTTCAGGAAAAAATCAATAACAATTTTCTAGGCCCTAGGCAGGCCCAATAGTTTGAAATGTGTTATTAGAGATCACGCGAGCAAGAACAGCAGATGCTCTTTGAACATAGCCAGCTATTTGGTGGTAAACATTTAAAATCCTCCAAAGGGGGTGCTCGAAGAAATTGTTACTTTGGCCTGAATAAAGTCTAATGATATTTGCTATTTTTGTTTGTAGCATGTGATGTGTTCCTAAAACAAATAAATAAACAAGATATGCTTTTCCTTCTGCTTTCTTCCTCAGTAATTCACTACTAAAATCACAGTAGTGAAGGTCCAGGCACATATAGATTACCTTGTACTCTATACATATCTATTTTTTATCCTACTTTTGAAAAAAATGAGATTTGGGCTGAACAAAGACACTGCAAAACGTAACTACATTAATATTACTTTCAGTGGTGGAATTTTCATGGTGGCTAGTATTGATTTGACTAGAATTTGACAGATTAACATCAACAGAGACAAATGTAAATAAGACAAAGTTCTAAGCCTAGAACCAAATTCCCCATGGATCTGGTAATGATTATTTCAGTATACTGATCCTAGCTCGAGCTTTTTGGTACTGTCACAAGACAAGAAATCATAACAATGCAAGCAACCAGTTCATGCTATTAAGCTTGAACTAGAATTCACAGCCTGGCTTTTGTTTCAGCCTGTATTGAGTAATTGCAAACACATCTACACATACCCGCACACTCAGGACTTGTAAATACACCCTTTTTTGTTTCTACAGTTTAACGCTAAAAACTAAGATTATGTTAATATTGCGGCTTTGCTAGCACTTTGACGGCAAAGTGCTCATATTTAGAATGATTAATTTTCTGAGCAGAAAGGAAAGGATTTATTACTAGGAATAATTAGAAACAGTTTCATCAATGTCATAAACATATGGTAAAGAAAAAAATCTTTCAGTCTGCTAAGCCAAAGTCCAATGCTTTTTTCATTTTTTTTTCAAAACAAAGCTCTTTCGACCAAGACGCATCTCTGACTTTTAATTCCTGTTTTTCAAAGGGGGAAAAAAATATCAATAAAGGCATAAACATATAAAGGAAGTGAGAAATGGGCCCAGTGTATCCTGTGGGGATGGGCACAATGTATCTTCTTTCCTAAGCAAGTTTTAACTTGTTGGTCATAAAATATCAAAGAATTTGTGTTGTTTCTGCTAATCTAGAGGCTTCAACTCAGTTTTTATATCCAAGACCTACAGGAAAGCCCACTCACCTCACTATTCTGGGTTCGCATGAAATCCAATAAGGCAAAAAATCCTGTTACTCTTATCTACTAAGAGGATTAATTATTGTGCTTTGTATTAGCTTGAAGGAAGGATGCACTATATATATATTTTTCATGAGGAATCAAACTCAAGATTAAAAATGAAGTTTTTAAGGAGCTATGCAATATGAGGGTTTTTTTAATTGTTATTAAATAGGAACATTTTCAGATGAGTTCTTGTCGTCGTCTCAGTCATAGGAAACAATGATCATCTCAGTCAAAGGTTTTACGCTACATTTCATCCAGACTTAGCACACACTGATTACCCTAAAGGTCAGTCTTAGAGGCGTAAGCGACTTGGGGAAGGCGCAGCAGCCCTTAGTTGTTATGAAGCAGTTTTGAACCCAGGACCGATTCAAACTTTGAAAAACTGAATGGTTGTTTAATAATATTTTTACAATACTTAAACAACCAGCACTTGAAATAACAGATTGATTTCTTTATTGCCTATTTTACTTCTTGCTTTTACAAAATATCAAGTTTGTCGGTGTAAGTTTTTAGGTAGCTATTAATCTATTGTGCTGGCTGGACAAACTTTTATAAAACGACAGGGACACAGCAGAGCAAACCCTAGTTAACCATTTTGCCCATACCTATTTAGCCAGCAGTATTTAAACAAGTGATAACAAGCCTTGACATTTCTCCTTACAGGAAAAGCAATGATGCAACTTTGCTTATAAGTGAAATCACCACTGAAAGTAAATATAAGAAACGAACGTGCACCTTGCCAGAAACTTTATACCTAGAGCTACAGCGTCCAAAGGCAGGTTCCTTGACTTATGTGCTTTAATTTCTCTGCACTGATGAAGTTTGCTGCTTTAAAACCTGCAGGACTAGAAACATGTGAACATTAAACATATTAGTAGGACTTTACTGCCATTTAAAAACTAGAAGATGAAACCTTTTTGTTTTTTTTTCTTTTATTTTTTTTCTCATAAAAGTCTAGCTGTAAAGCCTGCAGAGTCATAAAAGCATTCTGCAGAGTTGGGAAATATTCATGCTATCAGGAGTCTGGAGAAAAGAAACAAACACAAAAAGCCTTGGAAATATTAAGAGAGCCATATCCAATCTTATGTTTCAAAATAATAATAAAAAAATGCTCCAAGATATCATACTCTTCTTAGAATGAGCTCTTCTTTCTAATTCTTCACCTATATTTTTTAAAAAAATCTTTACAATATTTGGATTATAAATCTGGGGAAGGTCTGCTTTTTAGGAGTTTTAGATAACGAGATTAATAATGCTTTTAATAGATCATTTGCAATTCTGTTATGCTTACTTCCTGTGCAGATTTTAAATTAATTTTTCAAGAACATTATCTGCTCAACCTTGAAGCTTATTTTCTATAAACATAAGCCTGTAATACTTGATTGCCTGAATGTCTGTAGAATACGATAAAAATGGAAGAACAGGTTTCACACATGTTTACACATATTTTGTGGAAAAATCCAAATCAAGGACTCAAAACAACTACGATTTTTATTTTCTAGTAAATGTCAGTTTGACTGCTGGTGCAGACTAGATAGTTTAGATCACCAAGATAACAACAAGTAGGTGGGCTTTCTTGATAAATCTAAAGTAGATTTGCCTTCTTGATAAACCTCTCTGGAGTTTCAGAGACACACAGGCCTTCGTACTAGCTTTGCAACGGTGATGATTTCCACACAGATTGAGCTGGATGAATTGCAGCTACTACTAGGTCAAAAAGAAAACAACCCTTGCCTTTAAAAATGCAAGCATAGAATGGAGATTTCTATTTCGAGCAAGTCAAACCATTATTTCAAGCAAGTCAAACAATTTAGTAAGAGTCTGTTTCCATAACAATCTTCATTCCTGTGTCTTGTGCACAGGTAGCACCACGGGGCATTTTATTGATTGCTATATAACAGTTGACAAAATGATATATTATTCAGTAAATTGCCACATACAGTGAAAAGCAGCAGTGTTTTTCTCTGAAATCTTACAACCAGCACGTACTTTTTTTAATCTTAGAGACGTTGAGGGGGATGAAGCACTGGATCACCTTATTGTAGCGTGTTGGATACGAACTAGAGAAGAACCCTTGAATCTGTTGCCTAAAACAAAACTTCTTTATATTTGTCAATCAATTTTTGATGGAATGATATTATTTTAGAGACACACAAAGCCAGCTAGGAGCCCTCATCAGACTAAGGTCTAGAATAGTTTTCTGCACATTAAATGTCGTCTATCCAAACTTGAGAACCAGCAGCAGAAACACTCGCAGGCAACCGTCCTTCACACCAAAACACCCTCTTTCTGTCCGAACAAACAGTCAGCTGTGACAGTCCTGCCTCAGCTTGAAATTGCTAATCGTGTAATTTTGTATTTAGTCATGATTAGTGTTAAAAAGTGAGTTGGTGAGAAAATATAAAGAGCCCAAGAAAACAGCATTGGTACAGCCCAACTGCCAAAGCAAATCAACGGCTTTTGGTGCAATTAAAGTGTTAGAATGAATGCAAAGAAGATAACTTGGGTTGGGTATCCGCAGTGCTCGGTCACTGTCTGCAAACTCAGATTGCAATTTACACTGCAGTTTCGGGGAAGATCTGAAAAAGGTTCTGTAAACTCGAAATTTGAATGCTTTTCTTCCGTGTGTAATAGTGGATCTAAAAAAATTATTTTGTCTATATACGTTCCTTGTTTGAAGGCCTAGAAGCATTTAACCTAATAGTCGAGATTTTGATCCCTTCTTGTTATTCCAGACACATGCACTTTAAACTATGTGCCTGTACCTTTAATTCTGCTCTAAGTAATTATATTTAGGTCAGTGGAATCACTCCAGATTTTTCTTGGTGTATCTAAATGCAATGTTGTCCTAAGGACTTGGAAGCATACAAGGTAAATTTAGGTATGAACATGTACATCAGCACTTTGGAAATGCAAATGGCATAAACTAACCTGATCCGGAAAAAAGAGACATAATTGTGCGTGCCATTACTCTTTGTATGTCCTCCAACATTTATTTTCCTCACTTATCGAGAAGGACGAAAGGAATAATATATACATTAAATTGTGCTAAGTTTTTCATCCTTCAACATACCTTTAAAACCTTTCCAGAAAACACAATATTGATTATCAAGAGATCGAATGTCAGGATTTCAGTAGGAGCAAGTAGGTTTCCAACTTTGCCATTTCAGGAGTTTTCTGGCGATACAGACCACACATTTTAACAATATTAAACAGTACATTCAAGCACTCTGACCTGGCATGTAAGAAAGATGACTGCAGAACCTTTGCGGGTGGTGCAGAAAATGCGTGTCCAACATGCGTTTACAAGTGTAGGAGATAAGGTCAAACACTTGAGTCACTTAGAAACACAGCATGAACAAAAGTGAGACACTGGGACTTTAACAACTCATTATATTCTTAAATTCCAGTAATTAAAATATTGTACAGCTTACCAGCTTCTCAGGTGCTGATGATGAATATTTAGTAAAGCATTCTTTTCTGCTTAAAAACTGTTCTATTCAAAAGAATAAAAAGGAAATAACTTTATATACACACACATATATATACATACACATATGTATATGCACACACACACGTATATATGCACACCCACAATATAATGAAAACTGTAGCCAAAAATGAAGTAAAAAAAAAAACTTAAATGAAAAACACTACTCAAGTGATTAATAAAACAAAAATAGGCTTATTAAAAACATAATCTAATTAAGAGGTTCAGAAAGGCATATAAGTACATGTATACTAAGAGTATACTATTATAGTATATTAGCAGTACATGTATCCTAGGAGTTTACACTTTTGATGTGACCCAGAAGGGATCAAACAACTCGCGAAACGACACTGCAGCTGAGGCGGTGACAGCAGCGAAGCAGAGCCTGACGTCCCGAGCTGTCGCTGCGGACGGAGGAAAGTCACTTCCTTGTGGCTCATGACTAATATTCTCTAGAAATCCTATTTTGGACCCGAGTACCACACTTACAAGTTAACACGTGCTTGGAGAGCAACAGAAATAACAAGGTCGAGCGTCCTAAGGGAGAGCAGCCAACGAGGCCCCTGCCTCACCGCTTGCTCCGAGGTTCCCCCGTGCTCCCTGGGGCACTTGTGGGACCTTCCCCCTGCCCGGGAGCCCCCGCTCTCCACCCTGAACTCCAGCTGCGGTTGGGGACACTGTGACACAGGCAGGGACGTTTCCGAGCTGCACGTTGCTGAGCTCGCCCTCACGTGTGCAGATGGCGAGCGCCTGAGCAGCGAGCAAAGCAAAGACGACAACCCCTGCACCCGTGGTGTCTGCTTTTAGCAGAAGCGTTAATTTGTGCCGTGGTAACCAGTGGGTCCTCTAGAATGGAGATTTGTTTGAACATGAGATGCAAAGTTGCTGGGAATCTCTCACAGCACAGTTGCAGGAGCCCTGCCTCCTTAAGAAGCCAGGATAAAAATACAGCTACATTAAAAATAAATGAGCAGCGCTTCCCGACTCCGAAACCAGGAAAAAAAAATGCAAAACCAAAATCCTGTACTCCAAACAGCAACATTCATGCTCGCTCTCCCATCTCTCAAAGACTTGCTAAATAAATGAGCCTTATAATGTAGTGTGAAAACAAAAGAGCCAAAAGAGTGGAAAAAAGTGAATTCCAGCAATGAAGCAATGAAACACTCACTCTAACCATTTTATAAAAGAGGATTCAGTCCGACTTCTCCTCACGGTCTGTGCATTCTTGTTTGATCAAATGGATGGTTTTATGGTACCAGAGAGAAATCTATCAGAGATCTTGGATCACACCTAATACCTTGAATGCCACCTGGAAGTCAAGTCAGCCAGTGCATCCTAGCCATGGACTTGGTGATATTTCTGGAGTCAAGTTACACCTTAAAATATTTCCAAGTCTCCCAGGGACAGACTTGATTTCAACCTTCCTGAGAGAACTCAGTCCCCTTTTTTCCCCCTCATTTTCTTTCTTATCCTTTCTGCTGTTTTAACTTAAGAATAAAAGAAAAACCTTTAAACTGAAAGAAGACGGAGGAGGAGCCTGCTCTCCATTACAGCTAAAAGGAAACACTTGAACTAGAAACTTCCGTGGCTGCAACATGTCTCTGCTGTAACCGCGTTTCACAAAATGGCGACTGCCTCTGCAGGCAGCAGCCTAAAACACGCGCGTCCCGGGGGAAGCACAAATGCAGCTTCCCCTTCGGTCCCCTGCTCTCTGCTTCCCTTCACCTTCATCTCTGTCTCTTTGCATTCAGCCCCTTGGGGACTCTTGGCAGATCCCTCTGTGAGCTGCAGCCTGATAAACACAGCAAGGACAAGGCGCTCAAAGAGCTCTCATGCAGCCTTTCCCGTCTGCCTCGGAGGCTGCAGCTTTTGGAAAACACCCCAAATTCCCCCACAACAGGAATTCTCAAGCCCTGCGGAGCAGCACGGCTCGGGCAGGGCTCACGCCATGCACAGCGATGGCGCGCAGGGCAAAGCCGCTGGTCCGGGCAGCGCCGCCGCGAGCCCGGCGTGCTAGAATTTTCTCCCGTGAGTTCCCAAATATAAAGGGACTTTTGTGCTGCAGGCCGAGCTGCAGCGCGGCGGGATCTGTACAGTGCGCCATGTGGTATTTGGTTTCGCACTACAGTACATGTTTTTATAATGATGGGGGAAGGGAAGGGAAGCTGCTCTTAAACAGCATGCCAATAATCTGCTGCAAAGGACTGGAGCTCTCAGAGCCAATTAGTCCTGACGTTAACTGTTTAATTGCCGGGAAATTCCAGTCACGGGCATGGTCTTGGGAAGAATTTGGACAGAAAAGACTGGCTGTCTTGTGCATCTTGCTGTCAGCCCCAATTTGCTCACTCGTATGTTTTCCTACACTTTTGTTCAAAGTATTTCTATTTCTAGTTAATGTTTTCAGTATTCAAACTGACCACTGGAACTCCTTTGATAAATTCAGTGATCAGTGAAATCAGTTATAGCCAGAAAGTACATGCACTTTTAACAATGTTTTTCCCAGTTTGCAGTGGAACCTGTGAAAGCCACAGGAGAAATATTTCCAGGAAGAAGTTTGGGTGGGTACAAGCCAACGCCAAGCTCCATTTTCCTGGGAATGAGAAGCTGGGGCCGAGCACCCTAGGCGGGAACAGGCAAGGTGCTGCCATGGCAGAGGGAACCAGGCTCTGCTCCCCTTCACCGTGTCCTTTACTATGTCCAGCCTCTCCGGCCAGGCTGCTACAGTGCCTGCATTACTGGTAAAAATGCAAACGTGGGAAAGCCTAAGAGGGTGCTGGCATGGTCCATCCCTCTCCAAACACGGGCATCTTCATAATCCTTGGATTGTGCCCAGGCACACAGGCATATTTCAAACCTTTCTGCGCCTTTTTCGATCTTCTCACCTCTTAACTGCATTAGAGTAAGAAAAAAAACAGTAGTTCTTGCCTGTATTCTAGAGTTTAATCCATTATAAACTATTGAGGCCTGAGACAGACTGGATCATGGCTTGCTGTGTGCTGCTGAACAAGCCAGGAAAAGATGATACACAGGGAATTCCCCATCTTCAGTCTTTTTTTTTTTTTTCTTCTTCTTCTTTTAATAGGGGCCAATTTTGACAGTCTGGGAATACAGACAAATGGGGTCCTGAAGCAGAGCAACAGGGCCAGGCTCAAAGCACAAGGCTCATAATCCCATTTTTGTATTCCATGACGTAGAAGAGGATGTTGAATCACGCTCTGGGGATTGCAAGCAAGATCAGCGGAGTGTTTATACGGCACCCTGAAGTGCTCTGACATACCCAAAGCAGGCTCTCCACCCAGGATCATCAGCCCTAGCAAGAAGCAGAGCTATTTAGCTTGGGGAAAAGACCATACTAGTGCTGCAGGGCTCCATCCAGCCCTGAGCAGGCACTGGAATGTGCATTCCTACAACACTGACTCCTCCTGTGCGTGAAAAGGAGATGAAATCTCCCTCCTTGCCATGGGTAAGTACAGCGTTTGTGGAAGGCACAAATGCTGCTCCCTTTGAAGGGTAGCAAGACTGGCACCATAACATATCTAAGCTCAGAGTTTGACTTCTGACTATGAAAGTGTAAGTTTACATTTTAAAAAAGGTAGAAGGGAAGTTATATTGCCAAGAAAATAGCAGATTATTTAGGTTTGTGAGCTGTCAGAGGTTTGGCTGTATAAGAGCTCTCTTGTTCCTGTTGCCTCCCACAGCTGCATTCACTAAATATATCCTCTGCAGAGCACTGCAATTCTCCAGCTCTTTCTCAGGCCAATCAGGCTCTCACAACCATGGGGGCCCCTTGGGACACGCAGTCAGACAGCAGCGGTGCCCTAGTTACACACGTCACCAGGGCTGGAAGCAACTAAGGAGATGTGTCCAGCAGAATAACCTGTCACGGCCACAGGTTATTCCCAGAAGCAATGCGTGCAGCTGAGTGATACAAACCGGTAAATCCAGGGTGCTTTGCTCTCGGTAGGGATACACGGCGTGTTTGAACTGGTTACTAGAAGTCATTCCCTGTAGGTGATTTTCGGTAGTTTATGGAAAGAGAATTGGTGATCTCAGAGCAACTTCAAACAGAAAAAGAATCATCAGCTCTTTAAAAAAACACAGCCACTGTCAGATTCGCAGAGATGAGTGGCAGTCTTAAGGGCTTCAGGGACTCAGTCTTCCAAAGAGGAATTGCAATTTTAGCTTCCTTCAAGGCAGAGCTTTGCGGTACATTGTCTCAAGACATGACATGAAGGAAGCAAGCACAGAGGTCAGTGCTCTACTGTGTATGATTGTTGGGACACAAATCAAAATCCACAAACTAGCAGTGTATCGATTTGGCACCTTTCAGAAGTGTTGCATTTGCATACAAAAAGTAGAACTACTTCAAGTTTATGAGCCCAGTGCTACCCTCTGCTGCATGTAGCGGAGGGAAACATGCAGGCATTAGCCAGCCAGCATAGATAACACCAAATGGTAGGGGAGAAAAGCGCATCATATTCTATCACATCCTGCTGCTTCCTTCCTCCATATGGCTACAGAGAAGCACATATCTGCATCCAATTCCTCATGCTGTAGGATATAACCCCGTGGGTTAAGGGTCTGGCAGGACTGACAGCGCATCCTCTGTAAGGCACAAAATGATGATATTGCATACATTGTTCTCATAACTCCTTGAGATATTTATTGTTTCTATACAATTGTCCATCTCCAGCACTCAGCCACAGAACAACTAGTAAGACAACCTGGCTAGTGAGACACCTAGGATAGAAGAGGGAGCTTTGCGAAATATATAGTCCTGGGGAAAAACATGTCCGAATTTCCATAGGGCAGAAGTGGTTCCCCCATCACCTCCATTCTGCTCTCCAAATTTCCCATAATTGCATCTTTTGCATATGAGGACACAGGTTCTTCAGCTCACCGGCCACAAGGGATCCTCAGTCCTGACAGTGACTTCTAAACACTACCACAAACTCAGTAATAAAAGAGAGGAACTGCCCACCCTGATTTAGTTAATTCTATAACAGATCAAGTTCTGGAAGAAAGAAGGAGTCTTAGTGGTTTTCCTCTCCTTCAAGCTGCCAACCAGCAGGGATTTTGACCCTCCTGATCCCCACTTCTTCCATTCTTCACAGTTTCCTATTTTTTCAGCACCTCCAACTCTTCTAGCCACAAAGTGAATTTAACAGAATCTGGTCTGTTTTCTGAGCTATCCTATTTTAAAAAGTCAGTGGGAGCTGAATTTATGTTGCAATCAAGCCCTGCAGGAGGGAGAATTAAATATCTCATGCATGACCTTAATCCTTAGGATTTTGTAGGTAGTTTTTCTTGTAATCTCAATGCTCAGAGCTTATTATGCATTCAAATCAGATCTGAATATTTTGCAACAAAAGAAACCCAGATTTGTTTGGATATAATTACATACTCACATGAGTCACATTTTTGCTATGAAATACATAATGAATATTTGGAAATACTTGGTAGACATGTATCACACAATGTAAAAAAATGGAAAAAAAACAAAACCACATCTGAGAATGAAGCCTCTCTATTGCAGAAAGACAAGACAAAAAAGAGGTTGTTTTTAGAAATCAAACTGCAGTAAAGGAGAATGGCATGTATTGTGCATGAAATGAATGTTTTCTCTCCTTCCTTTCAATTTGGGAAACATAAAAGTAGGGATCTACATTCATATTTAAGCATCTGCATAAAGAACCATATTTTGAAAAGGAATAAAATGTTTTTGGGGGCATTTAAAACCTCTGAAATCAGATAATTCATTCACATGGCTGCAAAACGACCACAGGTCCCCATGTTTAAAAAGAGCTGAAAGCTAAAAGAGTTTGAAAATTGTGCTGTGTTTTGCTCTACTTCTTCCCTACACATTCTCTCTTTCTTCTACTTTCTTGCCTTCCCGAAATAAATAAATAAATTCTTGCCAAAGACTATACTAATTTTATATTTGGAAATTGCTGCTATTTTAATTAGTGACATAACTGTGAAAGAACTGTACCCTGAACAATTTCTGCAGCGCTAGTTCTGCGGAAGGAGAACCTTGATTCCCAAGGACAGAAGTTAATAGGACCTGTATCATCCAGACTCTGCTTCAGATAATGCCAGGCAGGAACTGGGATTGTATCTAGAAATACAATAAGCAGATCCAAGTGGTTTCACATACTTTGAACTCACAAGAGCTTCTAGATCCTGTGGATCTCTGAGCACGTGTTAAAAGACGTATCCTCATTTACGCATCTTTTTAAAGACATAGAAAGCATCAATCTAGATGTTAAGACTGACACGCAAAAAAACTACTGGAGTGTAAGTGACCTTTAAAAAGACTACAGTTTATAAGAGCAAACAGAATCTTCAAAACACAGCTGGATGGCTTCATTCCTCAAACAAGGCGGTGACTCACCCACATTCCTAACTGCTCAAACAACCAGGCAAACCCTCATCCTGGCAGACCTGAACCTCTGCATTTTACTACTCCAAACAAATTCCCCAAAAAGTCACACAGGGCCAGAACTGCTTCACCAAGGGGCTCTCCTTCACAAACATGCGAGATTTTCTTAAAAAATCTCAAGAGTTCAGAAGCTGTGCTTTTGATGTCTAAAAACACAGTGAAAAGAAAAAGGGCCACTGCTAACAATTGTTTTTTAACGGTCAGACTCTATCATCTTATATGCTGAGATTTTCTAAAATTGCTAAGGGGCAGTAATTGACATTACAATCTAAGGACAGATAGGACAAGCCAAAAAGTTAACTGAATATAGGCAACCAAAAGATGTATAGCGTGAATAAGGTGCTCTTGGAAACAGTCCATTAACTCTCATGGCAGGAGGGGGAGGAGAAATCAACCTAGGCATATAGAAAAAACACTGAGCTGCTGGCTGCCCTCGGCACCAGCAACAGAGCTATTGGCATCAGGGATAAGAGAAAGGCTGGAAGCAGGGAGAAGGGACTGAAAAAGGGAGCAAAGAAAGCTTGCTCAGCATGGCAGGAAACACTGCTGATTTTTCTCAGGAGAAACTCAAACCCACATCTTTAGGTTATAAAGCTCAGAGAAGCTGCGGTTACAAGGCAATCAGCACTGGTGACAGGGAGGGCTACACCAGTGCCATAGAGAGAGGCATCTCCAAGCTGCCGTTCACATGGGGCTCCTCAAGGGCTGAGGCGAGGGAGAGCCTTTGGCACCACAGCCTGCTAATGCACGAATATGAAGTTGCCTTAGTGGCACCATCAGGCCTCTTGCCTTTTCCTTGAACGGAAGCCATGCCTGACATGTTGAGAAAGCAGAGTCGTGCTAGTGCTTTGAGCGCAGCCCCGGTGAGCAGAGTGGGCATACGAACCCGATCCTCCACACTCCTACAGATCTCACATCGCATTTCAGACTGCCCTACATGGGCTGCAGCAGGGACTCGCTTATCGGGACTCCAAAGGTTATGTAACAACCTACTTGCTGACTTGCAGAACAACAAATATCCGTCCAGTTCTTTAGGAAAGGCCAGAACTGGGTAGGTGGGAGTGGAAATTTGAGGGGATTTTGTCGTCACATTTCCTCAGCAATTCAACCGAGAGTGACCGTCGCCATTGCTACAACAGCAAAGAAACAACACGACCTCCTTAAACAGGGCCTTCCCTCACGTGAAGGCAGAGACCTCATCCCAGGAGAGGGACTCCTAGCGTCTCGCTGTCACCACCGAGCATTTCAAGGGGCTCGAGCTATTCCAAAGCCCCGTACGCGCAGCGCGGGGAAGGCAGGGCTCGTCCTCCGCCTTCCTCACGAAAGCGGCGCTCGGTCGCCTCGTGGAAACAAAGGTGCTTCCCAGGAGCCGGGCGCGCCGCCTGCATACCAAGAGCCGTAGCCAGGCAACGGGCGCCGGCGCGGGGCTGGCGCCTCGCCGCCATGCTCCAGCCTCCACAAACAATTCTCGCCACGTAGGCAAGACCGCGCAGGGTAATGGAAAATTACTGCGGGCTTCCTCTTAAAGGGCGAGAGCCTCCTTCGGCGGAGGGAGGGAGGGCGGGCGCGCGTGCGCGCCGCTCCGCAGCCCGCTTCCGAGCGCGCCCCTCGGCGATTTTTGTTTCCTGAGAGAAAGTCTGCAGTGCGTCAGCAGCGCGCTAATAAAGGCGGCTCGCGCGGGCCTTCGGGCGGCTGCGGTGGTAAAAATGTAAAGTAGAGAGCTAAGCAGCAGCAGGGGAGAGAGAGCAGCCACAACGAGATGGCTGCTGCCTCCCCAAAGAGCTGTCGACACCGCCTCAAACATGGCGACCGTAACGTGAGGCAGTCGGTGCTGGCTGAGAGATGAAGCCAAAAGAGCTCTCTCATGCTTGGCAGGCTGGGTGTTTTAATAACTGCCTTGGAAATCTGTCTGCTAAGGCTGTAGGGAGAAAACGTGCCTTTAAAGAAAGAGCAGACTTACTTTGCCAGTCATTTGACTGCAAGGAGCAAGAGCTATTTTTGAAAAATACAGCCACATTTACCTGCAGTGCCTAACTACGTTAAGGCACAAATAAAGAGCATCCACAAATAACTGTAATGACACCAAATGCCCCATTTGAGGCAGTGCAGTTTTTTGCTGTGTAAAAATCAGGCTTTAGAGACCTACAGACTCACCACTTCGGCAGGGTCTCTTCCACCCAACAGACTCTCTGACCCAGGAACAGCCCAACAAGGAGGTCACTGTTCCTCTGTGCTCTTTGCTTATTTCGGAATTAGCTTGTATATCCATTACGCTTTTCACCCCACCTCAAGGAGCAAGCCAGCCTGCCTGTTCCTCAGAGGCACCCGTGGGAAACCAACTGCACCCAGCCCACGCAGAAATAGGAGTGAAGAACCCTGCTCCTTGTGCTGCAGTCTCATTTTTCTCAGTGCATGCAGCTGGTGCTCATGATTGTTTTTTAACAAATCTGTGCTTCCTGCCCTCTCAGGAGCTGCCTGAATTTCGGTATTGCTTGCTAGCGTGGTGCCTTCAGCAAAGTGCCTTCTGCTTTTCTGCCATTCCGCAGTCTTTACATCTTCATGCATTCTGCTTGGATAACCACTGGTTAAAGCCTCCAGCCAAACCTTTACATTTTGTTGTAGCCAGTATATGAAAATGAAGGAACTGCAGTGAGTTAGGGGACTGCTTTGTTACCGAGACTTCCCTCCCGCTGTCTTTTAAAACCTTTGTTTTGTGGAAACCTTTGTTTTGAAGCTGCTTTCATTATAAACTCCACAGGGAAAAGCCATTACATTTAATAGAGGTTGACCCCATTTTGCAGTTCTTTATGTTAAAGCTTATAAAGAGGGACTGGAATTAGAAGCAATGGCTTCTAAGCAAAGACATACAGCACTTGCCGTTGCTACCTCCTTCCTATCTAGGGCTCACTTAGCATGGCTTGGGAGGAGTAACCTGAAACAGCTTCTGGCAGATGAGCAAATTCACATAAAATGCAAAGGTTTCTGGTTTCCAAGACAACTTTTTTCAAGCTATAAATGAAATCCTTCGACAATACGCAAGGCTTCTTACCAAGCATCCCTAAAAGACCTGCCAACCTGTTTCCAGCTGAAAGCTGATCCCAGACAGAGTCTGGAGCTACGTGAAGTGTCTGACGATGGAGAGAGTTGGTAGCCAAGTGTGACCTGCCCACGTGGCAACGCTTGGATGGGAAGAAACCAGCTGGAGGGAATTGCTAGAAGTTTCTACAGCAGTTCCAAGGCCTTGCGTAGAGAAAAAGGCAAAAGAGCCTGAATCAATAAATGTGCACCAGAGTTGAAAACAAAGATCACAGCTTTGTGAGCATTGTAACTTCACTAATCTGATTTGGGTTTTGATATAGTGGGTGGACACTGTTGTCACAAGGAAAGGGGTAAACACAACCACAGCCACCTGTTGAGCCCTGTATCCTGAGATGTGTGGCAAACGATGCCATAGCTATCCCAATATAGCCTTTCTCTGGAGATCATTGTCCAGGGAGCAGAAGAGCAGAGCAGCTAATGAGATTTATTCTCCAAAGTGAAGATCTCATGTTCAAACAATAATCTATTTTTTCAAGTAACTTATACACTTTTTCCAAACTCTATAGAAAAACACATACTGAATTTATTTTTCCAGCTCTGATGAAGCTTCCTTTGCTCTCCCATGTGGCTCTGCCTCCCGTATGGAGATGCCTGTTTATCTGTTTCATTTCCAGTGCTCCAGGCCCTGCTGGCTAGGAGCTACCTCCATATTCGAATACTGGTTCATTGCTGAGAGAAACTTGCTTTATGTAGAAATATTTAATTCTTGTTACAAGCCCTAAGCTTAAATTTCCCTTTAGAATTTGTGGTTTGAACAAGGACCTCTGCGTACCTGAGACTTGAAACTTCCTGTTTTTTTGCACAGCTACAAACAACTAGTTCAAGGTTGCTCAAAGTTCAGATTGGACTTGGTTTCTTTAAAAAAAATCAAGATAATGACATCCACAGCTGAAGTGCTTTCATACATTAAGTATAAAGTTACTTTCTACAGTAGCATCTCCTCTGGATTGTACCTCACAGACATGCGGAGCATTTCACCGAGCTGGACGGTTGCTGCCTACACCTGCAGTCAGTTTGCTCTGCTGATTGTTCGTCATGTGGTTTGTGGCACAACGTGTATTTCAGTGGGAAAAGAGAGAAAGGCATCTCCCTCGGAATATGCAGAAACTCCCTGAAGACCACAGCTTCACTGCTTAACACATTCAGCTTTTGTTCCTCCTCCCTGTGACAGTTTTTTGCTCCACATGAGCTAAAGGAATCATGGAAAGTCATGAAAAACATGAAGGGAAACCCTGAGTGTGACCACACGAGCCAGATGCAGCCTCAGAAAGGCTCAGGTAGTCGCTTCAGGGCAACATTCGGCAGCCAGGAGCTCTCCTCTGAAATCACACGGGGACAGCAGGGTGCTGCATCAATCTGGTCTAGTGCTTTCTTTGCCTCCCCTTTCTGCAAAGCAGAGCAATTCTGGCTCAACTCGTTTTTCCTCTCATTTCAGGTACCTTGAATATGAGATAACAAGTGCTAATAAGTCACACCCAACAATTCCCAACACACCTCAAGTAATTAACCCTGTCCCATGACAGTGTTGTGTGGAGAAGCCTTGGACTTTGCCCTGGAGCTCTACCAGAGCCAAGAGCAGTTTTGCCACCCAGTAGTAAGTCTTTTTGTGTTTATTTTTGCAACAAAGTTATTTTTGAAGTGCCTTCCTGTCAAGTCAGCCCAGGGTCCTGTATAAACTACCAAGTCATCTCCGCAGATCTGTGTGTATCTTTGGCAAGGTTGCCACGTGAGTGAAGTCAAGTCAGCGTTTCCATTACAACACCTTTCCACCAGCTCCAGGGCTGTTATTTATAGCACATGAAACTTCAGTTCTGGCAGAAACACACAAGATCCAATATGGAAAACAATCACCAGCATAACTGATCCTTGCTAAAACTCACAGGGGAGGAAAGTGAGGATTTAAAATATATTTTATCCCTCCCACACACATATTCTTAAAGTGCTGCTGTATTGTGATCAACAAAAAGTTATGGTTTGGATTTTTTTTTAAAAAGGTATTGGTGGTAAATTAAAAAGTGATTCCGTCCCTCCTACGCGTCTTTTGCAAGCCAGATACTCGATTAAGAGTTGCCATTGTCACTCCAGCGGATGAAGGGCACAGTTACATAACCACGTAACGAGGCACAGCTCCATGCTGCTGTTGAATGGAGCAGATAGATGGCCCTTCCTCCCGCAGGGCCCTGTCACACGTTTCGAGGGGCTCCCCTCTCCCATGGGCTGGCACCCCAGCTTATGTGGACACAGGGCGCACAGGGAACATATTTGGCTGAAAGCCAAGAGCTTCCAGGCAGCCAGTTCTCAGTGCAGCAGGCTGCACAAAGCAAGGTGTTAGCACGAGGCAGGGACACTGCTGGGCCAGCAGCAGGAAAGCAGGGCTGCCCGTGGTGGCACCGCTGTGTGCGCCTGGGGACACCCATCTAGCCACCCCTTCAGGCTGCCACGTGGGTCTGCGTGAAGGCTGCTGCTCAGAGAGAACAGGCCCCTTCTCCCATGCACATGATTGCGATCAAGGGCTCATGCAGTTGGCCAAACCAGGCAATGGATTCAGCCTCAAACCAGCTGGTTTTGACCTTACCTTTTTTTTTTTCCCTCTGGTCTTTACTTTTCAGCTGGATCAGCCCCCTGAGCCAGTTCCCACACCCCATGGGACATTGTCAAGGAGTGCGAAATGACTCTGATTGGGAGTACTAGGGACTCAGGCTGTCTGATACCGGCCATGAAATGCCCCGCACTGTGCCACAGCTCTAAGCTCGGCTCTTTCCCCTCTCCTCAGCCAGCACCAACCAAACGCACTGTGAAATCATAGAATCATAGAATCATAGAATGCTTAGGGTTGGAAGGGACCTCTAGAGATCATCTAGTCCAACCCCCCTGCATACGCAGGGACACCTAAAGCACGTGGCGCAGGACTGCATCCAAGCGGGTTTTGAAGATCTCCAGAGAAGGAGACTCCACAACCTCTCTGGGCAGCCTGTTCCAGTGCTCTGTCACCCTCACTGTTAATCTGCCTGTGAGAAGGAGCCCACGGCTTGCTCTGGATTTCCTTCATGTCAGAATACAACAACAACCACTTCAAGGGTCAGGCAGATATAGGGGAACTGAAAGGATCCTGCTAGTTCTCTCTCACACACACAAGGAGGTTTCACCATTTCTGGTTTCAGTATTTACCCATTTTCTAACTGCAGTCTGTGTTCATGCTGAAAGGGCAGCTAGAAGAACCAAAGTTCTTGTGTGTGTCTTCTGAGAGCCCCTTTCCCCTCCACCCTGCAGACCCTCGTGCTCTGGTTAGGGAGGCCCAGAGCTCAGCAGCCATCTGCCATTCGCTTTGGTGGCAGCTGCCCGGCCAGGCTGCGTGTGCTCTTTAGCAAGCCAATTAGTGTGCACATAATCACAGCGCACGTCCCTGCGTAGCGCGGGCGTGATGGGAGACACGGGGAGGGAGCAGGGATTACTGCCATGGAGCCTGCAGTCATGTGGGATGCAAAGCTGCAGGAGGCCCTGTTTTACTTGTTCGGTTGCTCATGAAGAAACCTGTCCTAATTGTCTACTGTATGGGGTTAAATCTGGAGGAGGTTGTCAGAGGAAGCCTTTCCTATTCCAGGATACACATAATTTGCATCTAGCACTCCTGGCAGCATCTGCAGGGTGAAACTGCCCTTTTGGCTAATGCTCTGTAAGGTCACTGGAAGATAGAGAGGGTCCCTCAAGTACTAGGTCAAACACCATCATCCAGCCTTATCCCTGCTTCCTTCCTACAGCATTACAGTGCTGGTAAAGAACTGGTAGCAGTAGCACTAGGGCTTGCATCTTCTCAGCAAAACTGGTCCACCAAGGACCTGGAGTTTTCCTGTTTTCCTCCACTCCAGCACACCAGCTCAGGCTGCCATGACCTAGAGCTGGGCTAAAATTCACCGAGATGGTTATTATCACATTACATGGATAAACAAAAAACCTTTGAGGGAGAAAGGAATGCAAATACCAAAAGTAGGCTGGAGGCCAAAGCACTGCTTCGAGGACACTGAGTTTCTTGGGACTCTGATTTCCTGACTAGTGCTGTGTTTTTTGGCTCAGCGCTAGAATTTATTCCTGTTAAATAAACCTGGTGGGAGAGCCGCATCATTGTAATCCCTGCTGTCCCAGGACTGATAGGAATTTGGGACCAAAGCCAAGAGGTGAATATGGCTCTCCTAGGCTAAACAGAAGTAAACTTCTAGGCTGGTTTTCCCCATCTGTTTATAAGTTTGAGGCATAAGTCATGGTTTTAAGGGTATGTACCAGTCTTTTGCATTGTCCAGACACAGAGATCTTCTGTTAGTGAATAAATCCATTTCAACAGGCAGGCATAAGCTGCTCCCAAGCGTTGTTGTAATTATGAGTTGCTGCAATTATGAGTCAAACAATCATGCTGGTTGCATAATTTCCTAGTGCTGGAGAATATGCCAGCAGAGAAGAAACAGAAAGGAAATAATGAAAATTTCTCCACATTCTTAATCAGATTAATACCAGCAGACTTAAATCCTTCCTTTTCTGATGTAAGGATATGGCCTTTGCAAAAGAAAAACAAAGAACTTTGCTTTTCTGGCTCTGCTTTCTCTCCTGCACCAATCACAATAGTGCCTAAGCATCCAATACATATATATATATACACATGCATATATATGTCACAACTGCAATTGAACCAAAGCCAACACAGTGTGCAAAAAGGAAACCTGTGTCTGCCATGCATTTCTTTGTCCTTTGCCATAAATTGGAAGGTAATTCTTGCTGATGGGCTAAGAAATTTCCATTGCAAAGAAAAAAATAGTAATTAAGAAATCAAATGAAGGGGTGTCATAGTTGTTTGGTGTGTTAGCAGCCAGGAGAATTGAACTGCATCTGATATTTGAATGGACAGAAGGAAATGAGGCACGAAATATGGGAGAAAATAAAAGCGAATTCAGATTCATTTACGGATCATGGAGAACAGAGGTGGGAGAGAGCTGCTCTACCTCGCAGCAGGAGCAGCTCGAGTCCTTAAACGTGATAAATCAAACCCTAAAGCGCCCTAACGCGCTGCTGGTTATTCACACTGCTGCACTAGCAGCGGAGCTCACCGCGGCCTCTCTCACAAAGTCCCTCTGCCTTTTGCTGAGCCCCCATGGCTGCCCCCGGGCCCTGCTCCATTCGCAGCTCTGTGAAACGGGTGCTGAGGTCTTTGGGGGGAAATAACCAAAAAGCACCTTTAACAGGATCCCCGTGCCCCGCTGCTGCTTCCACGGGCACCAGGGCCCCTGTCCCCAGGGACCCCGGGGTGGCCTGAGGCCCTCATGGAAACCGACTGGTGCCACCTAGTGGCACGAGAGCCCCCCGGGCCGCTCCGCTGTCCCCTCCCGGGGACCCTTCCCTGCCCGAGCGCGCTGGGAGGTCCGTGAAAAGCAACAATTGCAAAATCCGTGAATTTAGCACAACTTCCCCAGAAATAAATGACCGCTCTGCTTCTCCCAAACAAACCGGGCCCGGCATAGGACAGCTGATTAGGTTTGAACTGAGCTCTGCTAAGCTCTGGTTTTGGTCTGAGGCAGGTAGAGGACTTGCTGACATCTCCCTGCCCATCAGAAGGGCAAGTTCAAGGTGTGTTGGGAAGCAGGACCACCTGGAGAGCAGCACCGAGGTGCTGGCTGCTCGCTTGGGAGGCCAGCGCGTACGGTCATTTGTGCTCAGATGGGCGGAGAGACAACTTGAAAAGTAAGAAACATTATTCTTGAAAGTGAGGAACAAGGGTGCTCCAAACGGCCCTCCTGTGCAGTGCTGGGAAAAAATAAAAATAAAATAAAATAGAGCCTGATCTGGGGCAGAAGCTCTAAGCAAGAAAATCACAACATTGCCTGCACTCAAAGTCAAGATTTTGTACGTTCGTTATGTAAATATATGATACTGAGTCAAAGAAACACGACTCCTCCAGCACGCTCTCCTTCATTAAATAACTTGTAAATCCTCATTTTTTTTTCTTATCAATTTGAGCCAAAAAGGCAACACTAATCCAAATTTTGTGATTTTTTTTTTTTTGATGGGAAATTTCAGATGTCTCATTTGACATCAGGACTTTCAGGTCTTGGAAGTTTAAGAGGAAGGTTCTCGCATACAGACCTCTAAAGCACATGACAAAAATACTCCTCCCCTCCTGTGCTAAACTCCTTCAAAACAACTGGTCTGTATTTTATTATTTCTTCTTGAACAAAATGAAAGAACACTTTGCGTGAAAGCTTGTATTACTATTAAATTTATGTAGCATTGCTATATATATATATATATGCATATATAATATAAAACCAAGTCTGTGCAACTCAACAGCCTGTAAATTCTCCTTGCAAGCACGTGAGAAACACATGAGGAATAAAATGGTGAGCACGTCTTTTCCTCTGATTTTTTCAGCCTGGAGCAAGCAGCGTTTTCCCAGCAGTTGGTGCAGAGAGAGCTCCCCCTCCTGTTACAAGTTATCTTCAGCCCCTACCCATCCTTGGGAGACTATTGCTAACACTCAGCATCGGCGGGGGTCAGACCCATACCAATATAACATGCTAGAAATACAAAATCATAAAGGGATATAAAAATACAGCATCGATATTTTATTTGCATTCCCTTTATATTTTCAGTGTCTTTGTTAAACAAAAGTTCATTTTTTGTTTCTTTTCTGCTACAGCAAGATTATCCCTTGTCATCCAGCAGGCGGACAATTCATCTGAGTGTCTGTCACTCCACTTAAAAAACACCCAAAACCTAGAATAATTTTACTGTCTGCTGCAAGGGAATGGTAATCTAACACTTTTTTCCAGGATGAGATCACATGTCTGACAGGCAGACGTTCTAGGGCCATGCTTGCATTGCGAATTGCAGCAAATGATTCAAGGAAGACTTCTCTAAATCATTAGACAAGTAGTGTAGGGAGGCTGCCATGTAAAATCTGATCAACAATTACCATTATGTAAAAACATCTCCTGTAAATAAGCAAAACACTCATTTTTCAATAGGTAGCTAAGCCAGTGGGTTTTCTAGGAAAGATAACGTATTTGAGAAGTAAATGAGCCTGTGCTGAAAGGCTGAATTGTAAGATACCACAAGCAGCAGAGATTGGCTGTACATGAAATTTCAGCTGACTATTCATACTTTCATGAGGACTTTGCTGTTTCCCACTTGTTTTAATCTGATTTAAAAGGAATATTCTAAGATTTATAAAACAAAACTCATTGAGGTAAGAAATACTTTTAAAGGCTCTGTTTTCCTTGTGTCAAAAATCTATCTGGCTTGCAAAAACGTGTCAATGCACTTAAATGCTGAGACACACAGAGGAGGAGGAGCTGAGAGCAACTTGGGAGTAGCAACCAAGCTGCCTGTACCACAAAATTTGCACTGCCTAGGAACTCAAAGAAGAGAGACAAAGACAATAATGAAGAAAGTCTGAGAGCAAAAATGCTTGACATGTTTTCTGAACGAAAAAAGATGCTCCAGAGCAGAATCCCATCAATACCCTCTGGCTCTGAACACAGTTCAGCGTTCTGGTCTGTCAGCTCTTCTGCAACATGCAACAAAATGGAGAGGGTTGGGTGCCGGCCTTTGGCGTTCACTGGCAGGACCAAATACTTGGGGTTTACAAGCAATGAGAGCCCCATCATTGCAGCACAGAGACGTAACCCTCCAGTTCCCGCTCATCTCCATCTCCTCCAAAAGGCAAAGCTCTCAGCTCACCCATAGCCCATGTGTCCTTCCCTGATCATTGCCATTGTGCCTTGGGGAGTAAATCCACACCACAGGAAGGGTTTTCTGTGCATTTTACAGCCAGGTGAACTGAGGCAGGGGATGATGGAGTTGCTTGGGGCAGGGGTGCAAGGGGAGGTGACTCTTTCCACTCCTCCATCGTGATAATCAGCTCCGTCCCTGTTTTTTGGCACACATTGCCAATCTCCCACTAGTCTGCAAAGTGCATGATGCTTTGGTTGGATACTTGGAGAGCTCTATGGAGATATTTATCTCGACAAAATTAGTTCCTTTGAGAATAACCTTCTGGCAGCACTTTGGAAAGTGGCAGGAAGCTTTTGTTGCTCTGTCACTTCATAAAAAATGGCATTAGCCATTGCCTAATTTATTTTTAAAAGGACAGTCAAATCACATCATACCCCAGGTCAAATGATAATTGTGACTTCCCTGTCAGCTAAGCTATCAGCAGATGAGGTGTCAATTAGGAGTCATTTCCCACAGCTGCCAAGGCCTTTACTAGCAGTCATTGCCCTCAAAGGCTTCCCCTCTGCTCGAGCTGTCACTGTCCTCTGCCCTCTTTATTTTCTGTCCTTTTTAGCAACACATTTTCCATGATGGTTTCATGCGGTGCTGATCGGACACGACAAGTGAACACCTCTTCAGTGGGCAGCATGTCACCCGTTGGCTTGTGACATTTGAACGCTAGTGATCCCTCCCTGTCTGATACAAATAACCACAGGCAGAAAGGAGACAAATGAGAAGGAAAGCAGCCCTGCAGATCGTGTGCTGGGCAGACACCAGGGTGGACAAAAGCAGTGGACACGCAGAGGCCGTGACTCAGGGGCCGTTTTGCCACCTTTGCAGTGATTCTGGACTCTGGTGATCACAACAAGTGTAGGAGGAAGGGCAAGTGTCTTCCTCTTGCAGCATTAGTGACGATGCAGCGGGTCAGTCCTGGAAAGTGAGATCCTCCTCAGCTGCACTGTGGGCACCGGAGACCAGGGGTCGTTGCTGCTGTAGCAACAACTTGCCCATCGGGCTGACTTGGAAGCGCAGCTGGAGGCCTGCAGTGAGCACTGCCCACCGCGTCCCCTCCGGGACACGGCTGCCCTGTGCTCTGACCAAAGGGTTTTAACCACCCACCTTGTTCCTCAGCTGTGGGTGAAGGACTCTGCCCCTCTTCATGTATGGCTTCTCCTGCAGTCAGATGAGGATCCTGGTACTTGTTGTGGGACCATTTGCTGCTAATTGTGCAAACCGCCCACAGATGAGGACACAGAAAGACAATATTTTAATATTATTAAATTTCAGGAACTCCAGAGTTCTCTGTGGTTTTATCTGGATTGGAGAAGACAGGGAAATGACACAGACCCCTAAAACCCTGAAGAATTCCTATAAGCTTCTGCTCTTTTACAGTGCAGCCAATTATGCTCTGGCTGCTTGGGCCAAGTTACATCTTAGAAGAGATATTTGGGGCATCTTGTTGGCAGAGGGGTCATTCAAAACTGTGCATCCTCCTCCCATAGATCATTTTGGGGGTGTTCATTTTCTATCTGTTTAAAAAGAGCTCTCAGGTCTCTTTCATCCCTCAGTCCTCCATGCACATTGGCACAGAGGGCTCCAGGCTCCCCAGTGGATTTTTCAGTCTCTTTTTGTTGCCTGCGTAGTCTATGAACCCCAGTGCAAAATAAAACTCTCCCTTTTGAGGTGGTAGCTAACACTCAGGTGCATTGCACTGTCTCTGCACTGTCATTTACACTGGGCCTGAGCTTCTCATGTATTTCATTGTATGAAACAAAATAGGGCAGGAGCAACACCAAAAAGTACCCTCTATTTAGCCCTCTTCTGGCATAGCCTGAGCAATGCAGCAGTAACAAAGGGATGTGCAGTGTGACATCCATGCTATTCAGTCTCCCCAGTTTCTTTAAATTTTCTCCAATTTAAATCAGGATTTATATAGATCTTTAAAAAAAAAACCACTCATTGCAAGCCATAAAGGAAATGGGAATCTATACTTAAACATTTAATTAGGAAGTTATCTGCAGAGCGCTCTGCAAAGGGTATGGTGCTGGGATATGCTATGCGCCTGGCATTTAAATATAGCTGTATACACTCCCTCAGCCTCCTGAACTGCTGAAAACCTAGCAGGTGATCACAAGCCTTTCTATAATTGAAATAAATTTAATCCTGAAAAAAATGTAGCAACAGCTGCTGTGAAAGCTGTAGCTGCTTTCCAAGTGTTTCTTACATTACCCTGGTCTGGGTATTAAAAAGAGACCTATTGCTATGTCATAGAATCCTGCCACAGAGCATCTCCTACAAGGACACTGTTGTGTTTTAGATTTAAGGGCTTTGTTGTATTTTTCATAAGAACACTATCTTCTCGGGTGATGTGTGTCATTCGAGGAGCTGAGTTGTCCAGATACTAATTACTTAGAGCCTGCAACAATACATTAAAATAAAAAAGGTGTATGTATATGAAAGGTAAAATATATATTCTCTCTCCACACACACACAAGCACACACAACACAGTGACACACATGCATTTGTACAGTGCAATATCAGGGCTAATTCTGCAAAGACAAAGTCACCAGAGCTTTCCCGAGTGTCTGGTCTACCTTGATGGAGTCTATCTACTGGAGTGCTCTAAGCAGAGCAGAGTGACATTACATGGCTAGGACTGTCAGTAAGACGACTGGAGAAACAGAGGAGAGGTTTGTCACTGTTATCAACCTCCGTCACGGAGATTAGATTTGAGACAGCAAGAAGGTGATAGAGTGAAGTGGTAAAAGGCAGCTTTGCATTTGGAGGTGAAAGGAGGTGAGCTACCAGCTTAGAGAGACTGAAGAACATTCAGAGAAGACAACAGCCAGCCTGAGATAAATGAGAAGTAACCGTAACTGCCCCTCCCCAGTTGGCCTTTCATAGCATGAATCTCTGCCCGAATCCCAATGTGCTCTGAAGCACTGGGGCGAGCAACAGCTTCTGCCAGGTAGTGGTGATACCTGCTGCTTTTCTGCAGCACTAGCAAAGAGCAACTATCAAGGAACTTTTCTGGCAAGGAAGAATATTCTCCCCTCAAGCTCTAGTTCCTATGACACATCTGGGAAAAGTGGGGCTCAGAGGCATTGCAAGACAGATCTTTCAAAGCAGGCACTGAAACTCCCAAAGCCACTGCAAGACTTAGCACCTCTGAAAAAAAATCAGGGGTTCCTGTAGGCTAGAGTACAACAACGACCAAAATGCATGTTCACTGTTTGGTAGATTGCTTCAGATGTGTGTCCCTAAGTGATTTGACCACAGTGCCAAGGTTCATCTACAACCAAGGTTTACCCCTCCCTGCTGTGTGCCACAACTCTGTCACCCCTTGGTCTGCATAGCTGTGCTCACACTTACTCTCTTGGGTTATATCTATTTTATGGCTTAGATTCTCAGCACAGAAAACATTCTCTCAATCTTACTCAAACTGTTCTCTTGCCCCAGGCTAACCAAGACACACACACACTCATTTGTGAAGCCTGACATCCAAGCCTGCTTAAAGGGCAGAACAGAAGATGGTGCTGCTGAGCCAACATTTTTAACAAGAACTTCCTGAAGTTGCTGATTTTTGACAGCTCCAGTTCCAAAATAACCTTTATTTAAACTAAAGAGTTGTCAAGGAGATAAGTTTGAGACACACAAGAGCTACAGAGAAACATCCCACAGCCGGTTCCCTCACGGAGCAGCAATGTGGTGAAATATTGATGGACCAGACTCCCTAATTATATCTCCTACTGAAGGGCTAGCTTGAAATCTGCAGCTTTCCTGCTTTGTATGCGGCACCGCTGGGATGAAGCGCTGGGAATCTCTCGCAGAGCTACACGGGCAATTGGTTTGGGATGTATGTAGCTAATGAACAGGCATCAGCTAGACAGCTTTGTGGGAGCTAATGAAATGTTCAGTACAAAACGCGTCACCTCCAGGTATCATCTGTGCCTCCCTCCTGGCGTTTAATCCTCTTCTCTGCTGCTGCCCGTGCAGCTTCACTCTGTTTACTGAAGCCTTCCCTGTGTAAAACAGCAGGAGCAGCAGGAGGAACAAAAGAACTTTTCATCATCAAACAGGGCAAAATGATGTCAAGCTCTTAGGTTGTATTTCTTTTTGTAGTATTATGACTAAAGTTACCAAAGAGGCAAGCATGCAAAATTAAAGTAAATAATTTCCAGCCACAGTACTGGCAGCAACATATTGTTTATATGGATAATTTTGAAAAACCCGAGTTCAAACTGGAAGCAGTAACAGGAAGCCTCTTCCCTTTTGAAATCCAGGGATTTCAAAATACCTGCAGGGTTCATCTTTTTCCCCAACTGTATTTCAGACAACAAGATTCAAAACTCCTCAGACCATCAGCATGAAGTTTGCTTACAATATTCAGCAGTGCTGGGAAGTTCAGTGGTTTGGTGCAAAGAAACATCCTCAATTCAGGTGCCTCTTCAAAATCTGATTTATTTAGCAACTGTAAATGAAGTGGATGTAAAAGAGGCTGTTTCACAGAATTTCTTCTTCACACAGCATCTGTACATGCAGCTGAGCAGACATGCTGGAGCAGGCAGTGTGAAGTGATGCTGAGGAACAGGATCACGCTCCCCTGTCCCTTTCGGTAACTCTGTACTTGACAAAGCACATGTGGGCTTTGTGGCTAGCAATTAGAATTCATGCTGCATCTCAGCATGTCACTGTGGTGACAAATGAGAAAGGAACAGTCTGAGGTCCCTCTGTTAACTCCTCTAGAAAAGCACAGCACACACACATACTCCTACGGCAGCACAGATGATGACTGCCATCAGCAGTCAGGACTCTTCAGTACTCCTGGCCTTAACACAATTTAGCACGTTATTTGACAGAGCCAGTGTATTTATTATTTTTGCTTCTCTGTCTCTAAAAGAAGAAAAATATTTACCTATTTTACAGTCCACACTAGATAGAAATTAGCTAATGCTCATTGAGTGCTCTGAAGACATAATGCAACAGATGCATTTTAGGGGCTACATCCTGTATCTCTGAAATCAATAAATACTTGGCAAAGAAACTATTGAAAGGACACAAGCCACAGGGAACCACGTATGACTGGATACCTGCTTCAGCTGTTCTAGTTCCAACCTGTAACAGAGAGCACACATACCCCACACACATACCCCAGGACTCCCGTGCAAGTGTGCCTGCTGCTTGTCACAGCAGACTAGTATTCTATTAGACACATTTGAAATTCATAAACAGGAGGAATTCTCCCAGATGAGGGAAGAGGATCATCACACTGTTCAGGCCCTGAAGCTCTCTGAATTTGCTAAGGATGGCCAGATCCCTCCAGGAAGCCAAGTGGGCTTTTCATTCTTCCTGCCTCAAGCAGTTTCTGCTTTTCAGGTAGAGAACAGAGTATCTAGCAACACTGAGACAGCATGTGGGAAAAGTTTTAATAGCTGAAACAGAAGGCTGGGAGAGAAG
The DNA here is from genome assembly GCF_000705375.1 of Tinamus guttatus. Next base: position 106,816 of record NW_010588225.1, on the reverse strand, counting down.
GACTGAACATCTTAGGCTTTTGGTGAGCAGGTAGAGGAATCAGCCATTTAGTGCTCGGGCTAAAATGTGGCCATCGTTAAAAAACTGGTGGCTTCAGGCTGCTGTTCGAGTGAGACAGTCTGCAGCTGGCTGATGTGTTAATTTATCAGCCAGTACATGTTTCATTGGCAATCTGAACAGCAGTCCATCATTAAGCAGATTTGTCAGCTGAGCTTCCCCTTTGGCCATGGATGAAGTTGCTCCAGGCCAAGGCTGAAGCAGCCAAGACCCCCTGCTTTGCAGCAGCATTGCAAGGAGGTTTAGAGCCCATTCACTGCAATAACAGTCTCCTGTGGACATGCTGGCTAGTGGCCTTAAGTAAAAACTGGATAAATTTGCCATCTGCTATAGCCAAGGACATACTTGATTAACTACCTCAGGGAGATATAATGTTTGCTTTTTTAAAATATAACAAAGATAAAGACAAGGTTTAGTTGCCTGAAAACAGGTTGCAGAGCTGATTGGAAGGACTCTAATCCTGCTGCTTTCCTTCCCCTGCCAGACACACACAGAGCCTGCTACGGCACCAGGAATTGGCAAGAGGGGCCTCATCGGTCATTACCTGCTCCGTCAGGTTGTCCCATGCTGAACGTGGCAGAGAAGGCTCAAGGACAGGCAAGGAAGGCTGAATCTCAGCAGAGATGCAGATGCAATAAAGCAGCACAGACAAAGCTCCCTGCTGAGTGGGGATGGGATTACCAAGTCAAACAGGCTCAGTTAGAGGGGAAAAAAAAAAAAAAAAAAGCTTTTGACTGAGAAGAAACCAGAAAATTGCACTGCTGTCTGTTGTTGCTCTGCAGCTTTGAAAGCTCGTGGAGTTACTGATGTGGTCTAAACCAGTTGCTTTTCAGGAATGCCCTTCTGCACTGATGAAGAATTACAGAGCAAGAATTGGCTCTTGCCTTGTCTTTTCCCAAACAGAATACCAAGCCAAAGGTTGGAAAAAAGCTTTCTGCTCTGCTGATGACTATTCAAAACAAATTCAAAAGTTCTCGGTTTAGAAATGCAGAAATTAGGAACCGTAAAGTCCTCAGCACCTTCCTTGAAGAAATGTTTATTTGGGTCTATATCCTACATCTAGTAGATCACAGGAGTCTGTCACTCAGTAGAGCATTATATATCTGAAATAGCAGCTTGTTGCCTCAGTTTCCCAATCTGTATAATTTACTCACTGAGTCACCATAACTGTCTTAGGTAGGAAACTCAAGGTTTTCATTTTTTATTCTTGTTGCAGTACACATACAGAAGGAATGGGAGCAGGTGTATTTGGACCAAACACAGGAACTAGGCTCAGGGACTTGCCCTTGCACATCTCATGCAAAACCACTTAGTGGGAGCTGCATTTGTTAAATGAGTCCATCAGTCTTCAGTTACTTCCCAGAAGACCTTCAAGGACATGGAAAAGGCTCTGAATGTTCCAA
>NW_010588225.1:18250-78935 GCF_000705375.1 Tinamus guttatus | reverse complement strand
AAACTTGCTGAGGGAGCACTCTGTGCCTTCATCCAGGTCATCGATGAACAAATTGAGCAGGAGAAATTAATTGAAATTAATCCTATCCTTTACGTGTGCTCTTTCTCATCCCAGTAGATCCTTGATTTAAAATTTTCTTCTAGTTGCTCCTTTAACACTGTCTTTTAAAAAAGTGATAGAAAGTTGCACATGAGGTTACATGATCTTCTGCTTGGTGGTGCTAAATCATAGATCCTTCAGACCAAGTCGTTTCCTTCTGATACTCAAGAGAAGAGCAAAGTAAAGTAGAAGGTTATAGACAAAATGGTGTTAGGATGCACCCCCATCACAGAGCACTCCACTTGTTTTGAGTAATAAGAGTAAAGAAATCAGAACAATTGCAAGAAGAGCCAGTTTCTGAAAAGGTAATTAAAATTGTTAGGTTATTAAGCTTATTAACTTTAGTGTAGCTCATTGGGGGATTTCTTGTCAGCTTCAATAGAAAATTGAAAGCAAGTACTGAATAAATTCTGTTGCGCCTGGCGCATGAAAGGCTTTGAAAGCACTTCAGTAATGTGGAATATTCAGCAGCGCCTCCTCTCCCCGCCGAACGCGGCTATTTCGGAGGCAGCGCAATCTGTTCCCGTTGCGCTGGCGGGGCCCAGCTGGGCGCGTTTCGCAGCCTTCCCCGCGGAGCCTTTCCACTCCAGGGCCATCCGCGCCACGTGAGAGGCCGGAGTTGAAGAAGAACTTGGAATTTAAATCCCAGAGCTGGAAGTTTCCCAAACCAGATGTCAGACTCCTAAATAAGCACTGAAAGAAAGCCACAAGTGTTTCTCTGGGCAGATTGAAACCTCCCTTCATCCTGTAAGGCTAAGTGAAATTCCTCCGTTTGTATTCCACGTGGATAGTCGTTTTTCCCTTTAGTAGCAGCAGCGCCAGGAAAACAAAGAAGCATTTTAGAATTGTATCTTCCAAAGTGCCCTTGAAGGCAAAAGGATTTATGTGCAAGGCAGGGAGATGGGCAGAGGGAAGGGGACAATAACATTTATTCAGGCATTGTTGCACTAAAGGGCTTTTGAGAGCTTCAGGACGTTTCAGGGGAAGGGTGTACCAGGTGTAAAGGCTGGTGTAACCCATCAGTCTGGATTCAGCCCTTTCCCGGGAACGGATAGCCCTGAGCTGCGTGAAAATATCTTTATCGCCGTTGCAAGGCTCAACCTTTGATGTGCTTGAATCTTTGGGGAGTTTCTCTGCGAGATATGCGAGTTACAGTATTGGTGTGTGCAGCTCGCAGAGCCTGGTAGTCTTCGCTTCCTTCAGCAAGGTGTTTGCTCTCGAAGGGGCGCTGTGATTCTCTTATTCTTCTTACTCTTTTCCTTTTTTTGCAAGAGAAAGCCATGGGCCGTTCCGGGTGGCACTAGGTCAATTGCACTGGAGTTTGTAGCAGCTTATTCTACCCCCCTGCCAGAAGGCAGCAGTGACAAGTTGTTTATAAAGAAAAGATATCTTTTATTCTCATTCAAAGGGGCTGCAAATCACTTACTATAAATGCAACCAGTTGCCAAAGCTTTGGTGCTGATGTTAAGGTGTTCCCATGGGACTGAAGGATTCGAAGAAAGGGATGGTCACAAGTGTATTTTTATTGGATTTTGAAGGCCGGTTTCATTCCTCGCTGGGCCATAACACTTTTTACGGAGCACAGCAGTCTGCTGGCTGCTTCAGTTAATTTTGCAGCAGCAGTGCAGTCCTGCAGGAAGGCTCCCACCTGATCCATCAGAGTATAAGAAGTTCATATTAAGATGACTTTCTTTTTGCCTTTTAAACCCTGAGCCAGTTAAGGCAGTAGGATGTCAAGAAGCATCTCTAGCAAGTAGGATAGTCTGTACATTTGGTTATCAATCAGACACCCTCTTCCAAGGCTGCAGTGAGGTGGAAATGAGCAGGGGGTCTACGATGCCATTTTGCACGCTGTGAAATAGCAGCTCCCTTCTCTAGTCTGCGCTGGGGCTGCTCACAAGATCTTTCAGCACTAGGGTTTTGTCTGATGTAGCTCTGTTGGTTTTTTCCTTCACTCGATCTAGCTTCTCCCAGCATGGTGTTAACTTCAAATCAGTGTCCAGTGTCACCATGGAAATCAGCTGCTGGAGGGAAGTGATAGCAATCAGAATGAATAATACTGTCTGTTCTTTTGTGGCTTTTTTTTTTCCCACCTTGCACGCCAGTTCTCATCTCTGCCCATGAGCTATTTAATTGCAAACCTCCTATGACTGTATTAATTCTTCCTGCTCTCCAGGTAAAGCAGTTCTGCAGACTGTTGGTACCCTGCAAGATGTCATTCTGCTGTCGAGGGACCTGCTGAAGCCGTGACTGTGAAAGGGGAGGCCTTCATCTCTGCAGCGTTAAGACCAAAACAAGCCTCACCTCCTCTGAGGAGCTGTTTGTACAGCAGGATCTTCTGACCAAAATGTCACCGTTCAGTTCCCTGGTTTCCACACCCCTCCGTTGGAATGACTAGAGTTCCTCCTTCCAAACGCAGCTCTCTGGTTTTAAGAGGTTGCACTGTCACTAAGAGATGCAGCCCTGGGTGCAGACTTGCAGCTCATTAGGGTCTAAAAATGTTCTGTAGAAGGAGGACAAAAAGGAAGATTGAATAAAACTGCCCCAGGGACTTGTTTTCTAAAATCTTAATTCAGTACTTCAGTCACTGTTAAACAGATCATGTGTTTAAAGATCAGGTGTGTTTTTCTGGGCCTTACAGAAGTGACTTTTTGTCTAAGTGCTAATGCAAGCCATGCAGAAATGCCACATTATGTCTAGCATAGGGTTTTTTGGTGGGGTCGGGTAGGGATGGAAGAGGTTGAGGAAGAGTTTTTTTGTGTAGTAAAATTTTGTGACCTGCTACTGATTTTTTTTTTTTTAACAATGACACTAAACTTTCATAATGACATTTTCATTGTCTAAGGAGCTCTGATCAGGCCAACTTAAATAAATGAGACCGCAGGGAAACAGGAAGAATCACACATGCCCTAAACTACAACAATATTGGATTAAAGAAGATATATTTTTGTAATTTTCTGCCCTTCCAACAGGGCGTAAAACAGCGTTTTATACCAGCCTGTGTCTTGTGCTTGCCGTAAGTCATCTATATTGCACAAGAGTCCTCATATGAAAGGGTTAGACTGCAGAAAGACAACACTACTTATTTTTCATGCAAGTTTCATGTAAATAAGATTATCAAACTGGAAGTTTTCCCCTACTACCTGCTTGACCAATCCCATTTAACTCAAGGATGTATTTTTAACCCTTAGTCCCTGCTGTGCCTCATGCTGCAGAGGTCAGAGGAGTGGAAAGACACCCCGGGAATTAGATTACCAGCATCTGGATGGGTTGTGTGCAGGAGACCACAAGCTCTCATACATTCCAGACCCTTGCTAGGAAGGGCAGAAGTAACTAGTTCAGTTCCTCTACTTTGTGGTTTTCCTAAAATGCAACCACATGATGCTGTTCAGATGAGTTCCCCTTGACCTGTTTATTCTCTCCTTGCTGCACCCTTTAATGCCTTTTTTCCTTTGGGGATTTTAAGCTGGCTGGAACCTTGCTTTTCTTGGGGATTGTGTATTTTCTACTTGTTCTAGGATTGTCCCACCATTTGCTGGAGCCTGTAGCAGCCTCTTGCAGTTCAAGGAGTCTCAAGGAGACTGCAGTGTATCTGGCAAAGCACCCTCCTTGCAGTGGGAGTTGCCTTTTTTGGGAGGGTGAAGGGGAGGAGGCTGATAGATCTGAGGTTTGCTGGGACATGAAGCTGCTTTGTCATGATACCGTTACCTGCGCCAGTTCGGAGCAGTCCCCTTGGGTCCTGCAGTCACTAGAAGGAGGCAAAGGGTTATTTTCTAGCAGCCTCGGGCTTTCATCAGAGCCACTTCCCCATAGCTTAGCTCGTTTTCCCTAACGGTGACTCGGCAAAGGCTCTGCAACCAGGCCACCAGCCTGGGTGTGAAAATCCCACAGCAGACCGCTGCATTAGTATTAGTCATCAAGGCGATATAAAAATGCTACATTATTTTCATTCATGGAATGAATTTGAGTCATTCTGTATTACTGTTACTAAGCAATATTTAGTGTGTCAGCTAAGAGGTGAGACTTGGAGGAGCCAAGCGAGCCGTCTTCTCACCGGTGGGAGTCACCGTGACCAGCGGCTGAGTGATGCTGTAGGCTGAGATGTAATTTGGGGATTTCTTATTCTCCCCACTAATAAAACATGCTACAGGTCTAGGCTGGATGATTCTGAAGGAAATGCAATATCTCTTCAGGATTAAAGAATTTAAGAGCAGAGATTGAACTTCTTAGGCAGATTGGGTCCTTTTGAAGTAAAGGCGGTGATACTGAAAGACGGGTTAAAACCTTGTTTGTATTTGCAGAAGGGGAGCTAGCACAAAGACTGATGTTGTCTGGCTTGACAGTGACAAGAGCCGTGCTCCAGACTGGCCCAAATGGTGTCTCTGAGCAAACACCATGGCATCGTGTGGTTGTGTCCATGTTTGTGCCAGAAACGTTGGGCTCAGTATGAGGCACCCTGGAAGAGCAGCGCAGAGTGAATGAAACTTTTCACAAAGGAGAGACAAACTCTAATTAGGTAGGAGAGAGATGAGAGGTAAGAGTGTTTAAAGGGTACTTCTTTCCGAGAAAGAATTGTCTCTTAAAGTTGTCAGGAGTTTTTCTGGTGACTTTTAGTAGATCCAGCCAGGTCCCATGCTGAGTTGGGTTGGCAAAGGCCATCTGCTCCACTTGCTTGTGGCTAAGAATCACACTGTTTCCACAGTGTGCCTGAATCTCAGTGCTGGACAGGGGTTGTATTGATCGAAGACATTAATTTTAAGATGCTGAAGCGGGCCGACTGCCTCTGGAAGCGTTTGGCTCCTCTGGAAGGTCCCAAGCCAGATGCCATAAGCTAATGAGAGCTTGGAGGGAAGCGGCAGCTGCTTGGTGGAAAACAAGACCCACCTTGCCAGTTGTTCATGGTCTTTAAAACTAACCCGAAAGCTTGGTTCAATACTCAGATGCTGTTGCAAATGTGAGGCAATGTTTACCTCTCTACAGAAGTTGCTGTATGTGATTTAAAGTGTCTAGGTAAATATTCTATAGCTATATTTAGTTAAGATTTTAAGAGCACTTGATGTGACTCATCTAATAGTATATATATGAATATTTTTTAATGGTAGGAATTAGCTTAAAACATAGTTTTAAATTGGATCATTGAGTTGAGGTAGGTCTAGCAGTCCATTGGAGAAGAAAAGCCATTAACCACTACATGAATGTTTTACTTTAATGTTCTGTGTATCTTACACTGCAGAATTAGTGTGATTGTGACTGTAACATTTCTTAGTATTTGCTGCTGTTTCGTGTTGCATAGTCAAACTTGCTTTGCTCAAGAGTGTTTTTTAAAGGTGTATTTTGTTACAGCAAAGAGAAACGTTTGCATAGATGTCTGCCTGCAGCTCAGCTCAGCGCTGCTTGCAAAACCCCTGACCAGCAGCAGAGTCCAGCGGAGCAGCGGCCTAGAGGCTGCCTCCTCTTGGGGCCCGCGGTGCCGTGGAGGAGGAACCCGGCGCAGAACCGCACGTCTGCAGCGCTGGCAGCGGAGCCGCCTCTGGGAAGCCGGGAGGCAGCGTGCCGTGAGTGCCGGTAGATGGTCCGAAGTACATGGAGAGCCTTGGTTTTGTTTCCCCCGCCTTTTTTTTTTCCCTTGCAGATGTGGAGATGGCTGCAAACACTTGTCTAGAAGGCCAACTTGTACAGATGTCAATGCTTATCCCAAACTGACTTGTAGAAGAATAACAAGCACTAATGCACTTCAGTGATCTGCTCATAACTGTTTCCTCTAATTCACTGTATGTGGTATATTCTCTGCAGGGTTGTGGGCTATGGTTTTCATTAAAGGTTTTTTTTTTTTTCTTTTGTTAGAGGAGTTTTTGCATGAGTTATCAGGACCATGCATTTGATTTTGTGAAAGTGCTTGAACTTTGTTTAAAAAAATGTTTAAGAAAATTTGTCACTGTGACCAAAACTTTTTTTAAAGAAAAATTGGTAGGACAAGTATTGAATGGACATCTTGTGTTTCAGCAGAAACTGCCATCATTAAACACGTTCTTGAAACTGCCTTTTGTGGAGTGTTGTGTTGAGGAAGGGAGTGGGGATGGGGCTGTTGAAGTTCAGGCAATTTAAGAGAGCCTTGTGTGATCCGTCATTGCAGAGGGTGGCCAATACCTGCAGTGCAAGTTACTTATCCAGCAGCGTGTGACAATGTGGGAGGCTTGGGGAAAAAAAACATGGAAAATTTGTGTTGAGGAAGGGAGTGGGGATGGGATGGGGCTGTTGAAGTTCAGGCAGTTTGAGAGAGCCTTGTGTGATCCCTCGCTGCAGAGGGTGGCCAATACCTGCAGTGCAAGTTCCTTATCCAGCAGTGTGTGGCAATGTGGGAGGCTTGGGAAAAAAAAAAAAACACGGAAAATTACATGTCATACATGTACAAATTACATACATGGAAAAAAACACATTTAGTCACTCTAAGAAGCTATTGGGAAGTTCACTGTGTGACAAGTGTGATCTCTGGGTGGACTGGAATTCTCATCAGGACAAATGAGGGGATTGGAAGGGAAGTAGAAGGCAACCAAACTGTCAAAAGCCAGGAATATATTGTAAGCTAAGTAAGCGCTGGAAAGATTGAGCTTGATAGAGACATTTGTGGAAAGTAAAGGAAAGGCTCAGTTTAACTCTCTGAATTTTGATGTGGGGATAGTTTGAAGTTACAGCTAAGGTGCTGGTGCAGCAAAGATTCATAGAGAAGCATCCCAAGCTCTTCCCCTGCCTTTGTTTTTTAATGGTCCTTTTAAGGGGTTATTTCTCTGATATTTAGAGGAGTTCTGCATCAGTCCAAGTGTAACACATTTTTTCCTTTCTCCTCTAGGTGTCTGCTGCTCTTATTAGCAAACCGTGTCCATACCCAAGTGAGAGGCTAGCTGGACAGATCTATCAAATATGCTTTAAAAACATGCGAGAAGCTGTCTTTCTTGCATCTTGCAGTTCTAGTGATCTTCGGATTCCTTGATGCTGATAACTATGAAATAATCAGTGATGTCTAGCAAGTGCTATCAAAGAGACATCAGCACAACGCTGAGATGATCTGAATTATGCCTGACAATGAACTTTATTAAGAGTATGAAGCACTAGCAGCTCTAATTGCTCGAGACCAAATAGTTTGTAACTAGGCTGCACAAAAACATCATTGAAGATAGTTCATCTCCCTATCAGCAAATTGGCAATTACCAATTTCAGAGACCAGAAACACTTGTAAGCTCTGTTTTCTAACAGGCATACACTCCTCTGAGCTCAGTCAACTGAGTTCCCTGTTGGTTTGCTTTTCTAGTGTCCATTTGTTTGTGTTTAAATGAGCTGAATTTAATTCGAAACAGTGCTTCCATCTCATGAAAAACAACTGTTCTGCATAAGGAAACAGTATGGAAGGAGTGACCATTGCTTTTAAAGCCTAAAAGCAAGTTGACTTAAAATCCAGATGCTGTTCTTCATAATTTATGAGGCATAAAGTTAGTTTCGAAGCTTTCCTCCCCTCCCGCTGGTTCCTTGTGCGCCGTCTTGTTTGCTCACTTCCCTGCACAGCGGGGACCTGGCACCACCAGAGCCTGCGTTCCTGGGTAAAGATTCCTTCATCCTCTCCCATCAGAGAAACCACCTCGGCTACGGAAGGGGCGAGACAGGGGAAGACCGGTCCTGAGGGGCTTTCAGAGATGAAATGAAGCCAAATCTTCGTGCCCGGTCGCTCTGAGAGGCCTGATCTGGGGGACAGCGCAAGCTTAAACGCCAGCCTGAAAGGTGGCCAGCGCTGAGGACGCGTCTAGTCCCTGCCTGGTGCTTCTCACCCCAGCCCTCCCTGGCCAGGAAGGGACCCCGCGCTCAGGTAAAGGCAGGACAGATGCCCCTGCCAGCCGTTGTGCTCAGCAGCAGGCAGGTGGGAGACTGGACGTTTGAGGGAGGAAAAGGGATAAAGATCAGTTAACCAGCTGCACCATTTTAGCCTGGTTGAGCTGGTTCACCTTTTAGGCTTGTGTGGAAGGCCATGCATACCCCATACAATCCCCGACACCCAAAGGCCTCCCTGACTCCCCTTGCTTTCTTGCATTGGCACCTTTTAAATAAGGAAATTCAACATGCACGTTGTTACTTTGGCCTAGCAAAAGTTTAGTGACAGCTGCTTGGGACCATCTTGTCCTTCATAGATTCCCAATCAGCCAATGGAGTCATCTCTGACCTGCGTTAGGCAGCACGGAGCATTTTAGGGGACTTCTGACAAGGTTCTGTGAAATAATTGCAGCAGCATTTGAGCTATACATCCAGGTGAGAAATCCACTTGCTCCAGGCAATGTGCAAGCAGAAATGGATCTCCTCTCAAAACTTGCTGGCTCTGCTCTTCAGCTGGGACTTTCAGGGCTATGGTCCTTGCCAGGTAACAGCATCTTTCCCTGCTCTGAGTCTGTTAGAGGAGATACAAAAAGGCGCCCAGGTTGACTCTGCTGTTCCTCATCAGCACTGATGCCAGCCCAGAGTAATAACTGTGTTTCTGAAGAGCAAAATAAAATGCTTCAAATCATCATCAGTTTCTTGAGGCATCACTTCTAAAACCTTTGCCCCCAAGCCATTTTTCACCCCGCCAGTAGTTCCCAGCTTGCCTCTGCCCTGATACAGATATATTTAGTTGAAGAAAAGCTCTTTGCAGACACTTTTCCCTTCTTCTGCCCTCAATTCACGAAGGTTTAGCTCAGGTCAAGAACATTTGACATTTTCCCACTTCATTTCTGCTTGGCAGTCAGCAGAATCGTCTCGGCAGGGCCTTTTGGACAGTGTCTGACATTATCCAGCTCTCTCCCCCTCTCCTAGCTTAAGGACTCCCCCAAGAAACAGCTTCTAGTGCTGCCTAGATGTTTTTTTTTCCAGGTAAAAGGGAAAAAAGAGTCTAAAAGAGTCTATTTAAGTATTTTCTCCCCTTTTCTGTCCTTGATTTGAGTTTCTTGGGTAGGGAAAATTCCATGGGGAAGAAAAGTGGTCAGTGCTCTGAAGCGAGCAGAGCATTCCCTGCCCTTCTTCCCCTACCATGTTAACACCGGCAGGCCTCTTGCTCTAACATTTCTGATGCAAAATTTCTGTCTGTTTTACTCCCATCCCCAGTTGTTCAGGTTACCTGTAGCTATGGATAAGCAATGTCTTGGAGGGCAAAGCTAAGGAGAAGTAAGGCCATTTCTCCTGGACTAGAGAGTCTAAATATTGTTGCAACAGCCGCAGGAGCGTCTTACCGGAGAAGCAGGTGCCTGCAATGACCGCTGGGAATGCGCGGGTGCCACATGTGTCCGAGGCTGAATCACTGTCACAAAGCCACCACGCCAACGGCAGCCGCACGTCCAGCTTGCAGCTGCGGGACCATCCTCAGCACGGTCCAGCTCTGCCCCCAAAACCATCCCCGGCTGCAGCCACGGGGTGCCCGGTAGATGGAAGCGCTGGATGGGTCGCTCTGCAGCGCCTTGCGCGCGGTCCCTGACCGTCCCCACGGTGTGCTGCACCACGCAGCGCTGCACGGGGGCCCTCCCTGCCCGGGACGAGCTCGTGTCCCCGGCCACACGGCTCACGGGCGCCCCTGTGTCCAAGGCTGCCCTGGGGAGACCCAACTCAAACGTGACTCAATGTGACATTCTGGTCTGGGCGCCTGTCAGATCTATTTGAGCGGGATTAGCATTCCCGAGGCCCACTGGGCTTAAATGAAATGATGATGAGCACCACGCAGGACGCTCAGGGAGTGGGGGAGGCTGTCACTAAAGAGCAACTATTCACTGAGCCTTTTAGTTGAACAACTTACTCCATCCCTGTGCGTGCACGTAGCATTTTAAAAATCATGTATTTACAGCACATTGTTTGCTAGTGTTTGAGGAAAGAAATGATTTGCTTTTAACATAATCACTGTCAGAAGTAAATTAGTCAGCATTCATTACTTGGAAGCTATAAAGGGAATCGGGATTTCTTTTAGTTTCTTCCTCTTTCTTCTAATACATATACAAGCTGCAGGGCATACTTTTATGCTCCTGTAGCCAAAGCTTTGTGGAATTGACTAATAATCTATTTTGCATATTTATAAACACTTTATTATTTATTAATGGAGCATTTCAGGAGTAAATTTATAATCCTGCCATTTGATTGGAGCCTTCATAGAGAAATTGTTGCTCATGTCAAAGAGTTTGAAATAAGAACTGGCATAACAAAGAAACAAGTGAGAATATCTCATTAGTGGGAAAGCAAACTGGGAAGAGCTTTTTGCGAGAATGAATACATACACACAAGATGTCAAGGGAAATAAAGAGCACTCTAAATGTCAAAAACAGAATGCAGCGTTCAAGATATATCAATTCCCTGCTCTGCTTGTTAGAAAACACGCAACAGCAACCTGTGCAACCAGCAGGCTTGGGAAGCGCTGGTCCAACACAGCCCGTGCTCACTCTCCCGACTGCCCTGGCCGCACGCAGCCGCTTGGTCTCCAGGTATTTTAGGCTTCAAGAGCTCGAACAGAGCCCTGACACCCTCTTTGGTGTAGTCGAGCCTGAACAATCATCGCGTCAGATCTCCCATTACCTCCCACCCTGTCAGGGCTGGGAATCACAGACCATTTGCCCGTTGCCAATTGGAGATGGATTTTGTGGACGCCCCCACGTTGCCCAGGGTGATACTCATGCCAACAGCAAGTGCACACACAGATACACTTCCTGATACCATCAATATTTCATTTAAAGAAAAAACAAAAGATCTTCAAGTTGTTCAGGAAAAAAGCTCTACCTCACCTGTCTCTAGGAAGTTCCTGGAGATCCATCTCTGCTCAAGCTCTTTGCAGATGAAGATCTCCCACCTCCCTTGCACTATTTATGCTGCTCGTGCCACTTGTGCCCTTTATAATTTTCTGGTCTTGACTGCATCCCATCAGGTCACCAAATTTCTACAAAATTTGATTTCCTTGCTAAAGAGACCCCTTCTTACCTCAGCCTTTATGTCTGCCAGACCTAGTTTATTGTTAGAGCAACTGCCTTTACATTGGTATAAATTTAACTCAGGCTTTCCACAGTCTTTAATATAGGCCCTTGTGCTTTAGCGCTTCGCTGCGTGGTGCAGGAGGAGGCTCGGTCAGGACATAAGGATGTAGGTCGGGAGCAGGTTGGCAGCTTTTATAAAGACCGAACGGGGGCTGAAGGTTTCTGCGTCATGCAGGTTCCTCAGGGCACAGCCTGTTAACTGTGGAGCTGCCATAGCCACCCTGGTGCCTGTGCTGCGGTCCCGCTCCCCACATGCACTTTAGGGGAGCAGCGTGTCCGCTCCAGAACTTTGCAACATAAGGCAACCCCCCCCACCAGCTTCAGAGAGCTGTTGCATCCATTCCTAACCCCAGCAGATGCTTCATCCTGCTTGCTCCCTGCCGTAATGGGGTGACACTCGCTATCCCAGTGACAGGGCCGCGTTACTCCTTCGCTGTGGATGGGATTGGCATCCCTACCTGCTACGCAGCCAGCAGCCTTCTGTACGGCCGAGCTTTTGGCTGCTGCCCTCCCGAGCTGTGGAAAGGCCTCACAGAGCTTCATCTCACACCCTGCGCTTCACAGGGCAGCACACAGACACCCTGCAGCAGCTCAAGGGCCACCAGCCTTCAGGAAACCTCCCGTCAAAGGCCCTGGAACTGCATCCAGCTCTCTTTGATATCGAGCTAGCAAGCAGGGAGTGTGCACTGAGGTCTCTCTGGGTAAGGGAAGAGGTGATTAATGAGCCTGGCTCGTGAAAGCTTGGACACGGATTTGAGGAGACCTGCTGGGCTCGTCAGCAGCAGAACAGGTGGATGGGTGCAAGGTGAGTCTCCTCCCATCAGGAAGGGCGGCTGTGCAATTCGCTCTATGCCGGAGGCATCAAGAGGCTGCTGCCTTTGTGGGGGCAAAAGCCTCGGGAAGATGACATTTCTGCCATTCATTTTACTTTATTTCTCTGAGAGGAACAGAAAACGTTTGGGGTTTTATTTGATCTGAGTTTCACAGGAAGCTGAGCAAACCAACTGTGTCGAGTGGGCTGACAGGGAGCAGGTGGGAAAGAACAGAAGCAGAGAAGAGAGGGTGAAGCGAGCGGCAGTTCGGCAGCATCCCCAGGTGTATCCACACGTCATCTATGCCATTTCATTGTTCCTCACAACTCCAATAATGTGGAAGGCATTAATAACAATACCAGCTTCACTATGTTCGTTTTTGATGTGCTGTCTAAAAAGCTGAAATCCAAGGAAGGACATTACGAATCTAGTGTTTTGGGCTTCCTTTGGCATTTTGCTTTACTACAGAACTTGAAAAATATTTCAGTGAAGCCCATTAAGGCCTAGCACATTCATGTGCAAACCTGCATGCAGAATACAAGTAATGTGTCTTTAGCAGGGGCATTAGCAGCCGCAGTGATGCAGTGCTGAACTTTGCACCCCCAAAGAAATGTGTGTCCCGCTCAGGTCAGAGACCAAGAGCCCTTGTTACCTTAAAGGAAGGGCAGCTACTCTTACTTAGCACAGAGCCAATCCAGTCCTATTTGTTTAGACACACTGCAATGAAGGTAGGAAGTGCACGGGACTAATCTTAATCCTCAGCCTTGTCTATCATGAACGTCAGCACGGACCAAGCTGCTACACATTAAATGTGGACAGTACATTAAATCATCTCACCTCTGTGGATCCATTTATCTCTTTGCTGTGTTCTCCTGGCCAGCTGTCAACGGGGCATGCTGAAATGCGGAGTGGCACTTCCGAGTGCCCAGGGGCTTTCACTCCCATGGAGCGAGGTCTGCATTAGGTTCCAGCGAGGTGTGTGGTGAGCACGAGGGAAAGGAGGAGAGCGGGTTCCTGCCAGAGATACAGCCTGCCCAGGTGAGGTGCTGCTGAGGTGGATTTAATGTACTCAGTTCCTGGCCAATGAACCCTTATTTTGTTCTCACTCTGTTTTGCTTTTTCTGCTTCTCCAGAGATATCTTGCTCTCGTTTCCACCAGTAAAAATTTGGAATTATTTTGCTGATTTCAAGAACGTCACATGAATACAAGACGGGCTGATTTTCAGAAGAAAGACACATGCAAGAGACATTGCAATGACATTGAGGATAGGGGGTTGCATGAATGTTACTCACACGAGGTGTTGGGGGCTGACATGACTCAACTTCCTTTTCTCCTGGAAGAGATCTGTAGCCTGCCAAGTCTGCACTGTCAGTGCATGTTTATACTCACTGCTGCTATGAGTTTTCCTGACACTTGCTGGGGAATGCAGACCCGCTGAGGAGATAAAACTCAACACAACAGAAGCCTGGGGCAATAGGAGGTGAGAAAATCCTCTTTCACATAAGACAAGAGACTAAGCTGAGATTTCACTGAGACACGGTCTTTGCAATGACCTACATCTGTATATGATATATGGGACCAAAACATAAACAAGGCACGATGAACGAGCTTGCCTACTAGCAGAAGCAGTTGTAGTTGCCAGGCAAAGCTCCATATCAAAGTACCATTGGACAGGGCTGAACCTGAGCCGAGGAGCTGGGATTGGTGTCATGCTGCTCCTGAATGAAACAGGCACTAGACATACTTCCCTTCAGCTGATAAAGAGATGGAATCAGTGACAAATACGGCTCTCCAGATAGCCCTAAGAAGATGTCGAAGGGAAGACGTCCACAGCTAGAGGAGCTTTCCTAGATGATTTGGGCAATGCACCTAACTCATGAAAGGGACAGTTGGGACTATTTGAGTTCCCCAGCTCTTCCGGGGTGCTCGGTGCAGCAGGCTCTCCTTGACACATGCTGTCCTTCATTGAAGACATGCCCTAAGTGAACACCACCATCCTTTCAGATGCTGGAGTGGCTTTCAGAGGTCACCCAGCACAGCTGGATGACCTAGGTGGCTGCTGTTATCTTTACATGCCTTCCCCCTGGCATGGAGACACTGGGAATGACAGCATTGGCACACCTGGTTCCCAGAGTGCACAAGGATGTCCCTCCTTCTTCTTTGCTCCTCTTCTCACCCAATTTCTTCTCTTTTGGACCATTTCATCTTTTCCTTCTTCTCTCTTCATTTGTGGAAGGAGCTGTTGCTAATCAGTAGTCTCGCACCATTCCAAACCTCATCACAAATGTTAGAAATGAACAGCTGCGTGAGGGCTTTTCCTGTTTCCATGTGCTTGAAACCCAGTTGGTATCATTCCTATTTTCTCAAGAGTAAAGATACTCCAGGTATCAAGGTGGTAAGAAGATGAAGACAAGGCCTGGAGAGCAGTGAAATTAATATCTCTTTTGGAAGATAAAGCATTTGAAACACTCTGTGTTTCTTTATTCACAAAAACAAACAAACTTGTCAGATGTTTTTCCCCGTGTGTGAGACAAGTAGGAATCCAGTGAGAACGCGCCTCCAATGCAGCCCATGGCAGCAGTGCTCCTGCGGAGGGAACAGGGACATTTGCAGCCTTTCCATGCTTGTTTTGCCAGCCCTGTGCTCTGAGATTCACACATTAGAGAGACATTAACAGTGAAAATTCTTTCTTTTTAATCTATCCTTCTCCTTTACAGCAAAAATACCCATCCTCACAGAGGGACCTGGGTGAATGACGCCTTTCCGCAGAGACCCAGCTTTGCTGTTTGCTTGGGCAAAGACACGGCTGATTTATACAGCATCTGCCTACACATGCTTGAAACTCCCTTTCCTGTCTACCCAGGTGAGACAGATCATTCAGGTGTGTCTTCCAGTCAATCTGGAGCTAGAAAACATCAACGCTGGCAAAAAGGGCTTATCTGGAGCTGTGAATATGGGCTGCTTCAAAGATTGGTGACCTATATTTCCCAGGCTTGAAACTGCAAAATAAATTAACAGTTGTGAAGTCCTGGGAGTGTCCTGCTGCTGCTCCTGAGGAGGGGGAACTCAGGCTGAAAGGTAAGAAGGTGGAGGGACATGGTTCATTTCTGAGAAAATGGACATGCATTTGACTAGTAGTGGAAATATTGGGAGTTTGCAAGCCAGTGCTGTACAACCTCTTGTACCAAAAGGGACACGAGCACCTCTGAATTGGTATCTCATGAGGAATCAAGGATTTCTGGGTGAGGGTTAAAGAAGATATAGCAGGAAGCATGCAATCATTGACCTACCACACTGTCATTCTTACAGCAACAGATCTTCAGGGCTCACCAAGGAGCTAAGTGCCTTGTCCTGGGTTAAGCAGGGAACTTCCTAGCAGAGCAAAGACATGAACAACCATTTCTTCAACGTGAGTTTGCAAAGTCTTCTATTTATGTTTTTTGGAAATGAAAACTGAGCATCGACTCAAATTCAGGAGCTGGAAATGAAAAACAAAAACAAAAACAGGCTTCACAGCACTGTGAGAGTCACAGGAAGACCAAGAGCACCCTTCCTATGGCCATATCCCGCTGGTATCTTGCCTGTGCATTTCTCATTCCCAGTTGTCCGTGAAGGGCTGAGGAGAACCTCCCGGGTGCGTATGTGATTTTGGAGACTCGGCACCCGCTGGATTTCAGAGGTTAAGTGCCAGGGTGCAAGCGGCGTCCTGGCAGGTCCGTGCAATTGGCCTCCTTCCTTAACTCCCTGCAGCCCGCACATTGCTACCTTCGGCTAACCTGCACATTCTTATCAGTCTTTCTTGTATTTATGAGGGTGAAAGATTTAGCAGGAGATCAAGTGCTAGGTACCCTGTTCACCAGTCTTCAATATAAACTAAAACTACATTAGCATAACAAACATTTTACCTTGCTTTTTTAAGCCTCGGTGCAGAATGTTTTGCAGAATTTGAGTGCAAATCAGGACTACTTGCCTCCCCTCTGACATTGTTCCTGATGATAATCATTCCCCCCACCGCTCATAATCCTCTTTGCAAAATGCTCCGCAGCGCCCCGATCTCCAGAGCCTCCTGGCCCTGCCTATTTAGGAGTTGTTCGTATCAATTCAGCACGGACACGGGAAGGACCAGGTGGGACCTGGACCTGTTATCAGTGACCATGTAAGATGGAGGTTGGTAGAGATGAGTCCGGGCTGCTCAGAGTTGCCATAACCAGTTATGGAAACGTGGTTGGCTCCGAGTTGGGGCTTAGCTCTTCAGTGTGGATGTGATACCACAGTAATTGGTAAAAACAAGAAGAAATACACATAATCACAACTGGATGAGTGACATTTTCAGATTAGGAATCGCTCCTGAATTCCTTCCTTAAGCATCCTTGTATCCTAACTTGCTTTTATTTAACATGTGCAAAATCGCATCCTGTTGCCAAAGCAAGCAGAACCTGCACGTGATTAGCCTGACCCCCCTGCCTGAGATGCTGAATTATTTTGTAAATCTATCTTCTCTTGATGCGCAGGTGTTAAGTCTCAGCTCATTTTGTGTTCCTCTTTAAAATCAGTTCAGAAGTGATGGGTCCCCTCAGACTAATACTAAAGTAATCATTGCAGTAGCTCTGGGACAGCCTTCACGATGGGCCCAGATTAATCAGGGTTCAACGACAGTGCAAATAGAACCTCGCAAGAGACCAGAGGAACCTTGTATGTACTATCATATAACAGTAACAGGGAGCTTTTTTTAAAGGATCTCCAGCAATCTGTCTCCAAGAGCTTTAACAAGACAGGCTACTGCCGGTCTCCTCCTTCAGCAATTGAAGAACTGCTGCAGAGATGCTAAATTATCTCTGCTTCACTCATGTTTTAAGGCCTGCCTGGTAGAAGCAATAAAAAAATCCCCATTATATGTATTTTTGATGAGAATTTCAATTTTGTATGCTTGAAATTTTTCATGGGAGAAGTTTGATTTCTGCAGACATTCTTCACTGGGGGAAAAAAAAATTAAAAAAAAATCAAACTGTATCAAGTTGATCCAGATTGCATATTTCATGCATCTTTATCTAACCTGCAAAGCATCTAATGAACCCATCAGCCCTCCAGCAAAGTAGCCTGGTTTGTAGAGGAGCAAAAGGGCATGTTACAGCCGAGGTGTAATTCCAGTGAGGCATTCCAACAACACGAATGAGTGTCAGACAGACTGAAAGCTTTTCAGGCTCCCTAAATCCCTGTGTGTCTGTGTTTGGGCAGCTTTTTGCTCTGTGAAAATCACGGCTTTGGTCTTCATTCACAAAGAAAGCAAATGCTGAGATATTGCGGCTCTCTGCAGATGGGAGCACTCTTCTCCTGTGGGGTGGTAGGATGGGATTAAAACCACATCCCACCCCGATCTTCCTGCCCCCAGGTCCTATCGCTCCTGCAACAAGTCTCTGCTTTTCAAAAGGTAAAACCTGATTTCTGCGTCTTGCCTCAAAGTTTCTGAACTGTCCAAATGTGCAGCTTTGTGATAACTGCTGCGGTCTCCATAAGGAAACAGCCTTTTCTTGCAGTCTGTGCACACTATAAGGTTGCTAGTCTGGCTCCTTGGGTACAATCTTTCCCATTTTTCCCTCCTGGTTTATTACGGTGCGGCTGCAAATCCTCATTCTTTTTTTATGAAATGCATTTACCAGCACATTGCACAATCTTATCATAAATAATTAAAACTACAGCTGCCAAAATAAATGGACAAAGTCCATTTTGGCAATGCTACGAAATATTATCCAACCACGCTGCCCAGGGAGGTTGTTTTTTCTGTTGCGGTTGCATGTGTAAAGTAGAGCCTCGTAATCAGCAACGAGTTTCCCAGTCATTAGCTCAAATTAGAGAGGCTCTGATGATGAGCGAATGGCAACACCTCTAGTGCCTAATGGCCAAGGAAGTTTCATCGTGACCCTTGGCACTGGTGGAGCAGAATCATTTATTTTGTCCCAATTTCTGAAGAGGAACAGGAACAAAGCAGTTATATAAGGCCGCATTCAGTGGGAGCCCTGGCGCTGCTGGAGGGGATTGCAGGTCAGTTCATCCTGACCTGTGGCTCCCCACGTGTGAAAAGAAGGGAAATTGGGACCTCACTGAGTGCCGTGGCCTGTCTGCTCATGACCTGCGTATCCTGCCTTTGCCACCTCTCTCCTTGCTCTGCTGCGTGGTTCCTGCACATTTCCTTAGATACTGCCAGGCTTGAGACAGTGGCAGTTCCCCATAGCACCTGCTGAAAACCTCCTGGTGGGATCCAGCTAAGGTGCCCTCTGCTCCCCCTCTCACCCATGGCCATCAGGGTGCTGAGGAGGACCATACAAACTGGCTGGACGTGAGGTGCTGAGGTCCCAGCAGAGCTCCTGAGCTCTCCTGAGCCTCTTAGCACCCCCTCATGAAGAGCCATTTTAGAGCTCCGTGTGTCTCGGTGGAAACCTGAATACTCCAAAAGGCCATAGGAGGGAAATGTGCTCTCCCAGCCCTGGACCCCTCTGGGCTACGGAGGATGGTCCATGCTGCTCACGTTGCTGCAGGTGCTGGTAGAGGCCAAACTGATGGGAAAGACGAAGCAATAGGAACAGCAGCCAGGAAAACCAAGTCATCCAGGTCATCCAAGACCTTGATTTCTCTCCAAGCCAATGGGCTCATCCCAGGGAGACTTTCTCATCCTGACTTTTGACAGTAAAGGTCCTGGATTGGGAGCTGCAAACCCAGGGCTGGTGAAAATATGCATGGGATTTTCATGTGAGTTGTACCTGAATGTGTGATATGGGCTTGGGAAAATGGTCCAAGGTAAAAGCTGAGCTCTGCAGGGATGGGGAAGAGCAGTGCTGTGAACTTGCACAACTTTTTTTCATCAGTTGTACATATGTGAGGTTTTTGAAGTCACAGTTCTTGAATTGGAGATGGAGATGCTCAGCTTTCATTAATACAACAAAAGGTATGAGTTCCTAGCCCGCAAGGTTACAGGGGGAAAAGCCTGAAAAAGGAATGGCCTAAGAATCAGTGAAAAATGACAAAATTAAAAACTGATGGCATAGAGAAGGAATCCCACAGGTATTATTCGGAAATAATTCATCTGGGGGGGAGGTTGAACTCATGGGTTACCGGTTCCAGCGTTGCTGTGAGAACAAAGCCCGTTCTCCTTCCCCAGGGCAGGGGAGCATTGGAAACGGCCGGAGCCTTTTGGGGGTGTTTGCCCTTTCCTCCAACCTCCCGGCTACCACTGGGAGCAAGGGAAGGGAGCCCAGCCTGCCCTGGAGCTCAGCACAGGGGCTCACGCACCGGCTGTGATCGCAATAGCAGAGGTGCAATCATCGACATCCTCATGGCAAATTTGTCCAAGTGTGTTGGAGCATTTGAGTAAATGGTATCTAGAAATACAGGGCACCTCCCATCATTACACCACCCTCTATCTTTAAGTGCCTGGCTTTAGGTATGGAAATGATGATTAAAGCTCTCCATGCCTCCGTTTTCCGTATCTGCAAAGGGATCATAGAATCATATTTGCTCATAGGTGTAATTCACACTGAGTCATCCATCCAAGAAGGAAGTGCAAACTTCTCGGATGCAAGTGGAAGTCCCAATGAAAATCAGTTTGCAATTAGTCTTAGGTGATTTTACAAACGTTTTTCTCTCCTTATCTGCCTTCAGGAGCAGGTGGTCTCACTTCCTGCACGTAACTACTCCTTTCGCCCAGGAACAGCAGCCTTTGTTTGCAAATTTTTTCCCTGGCTGCTGCTCGTTTGCCCAGTAAGTCTCTCCCAAGGTCCACAAACCCAGGGGTGGACCCGTGTCTCTCCACCCACTGGACTTCTTGTCTGCCTCGCCAGAATGAACTTGCTGAGTTCTTGTGTCTGGGGAGAGGGGTGGATGCTGGTGGCTTCTTGGCCGGAGCATCCCAAATGCTGCCTGTGCTTTATTTTCTGTCCCTTTGAGGATCTGGCCAAGCCCTTCAGGTAGCTTTCAGATGCCAGCTCTTCTGGGACTTGTTAAAGTGCTTCGTCAATGCCCATCTTCCTCTGCCGGGATGACCTTTAGCTCATCTCTGCTGTTGCTACCTGACTTGGATCACCCCACAAGAAAGGTTGCCATGGTGATTTCATATTCGGCTCAACCAAAAAAATCCAGCTTCTGTATCTTATTAAATGCTCCCTTTAAAGGACCCTACGTGTGGAGAGCCAAGGCCAGCGGTTGCCCATGTTCGCTGAGCTTGGTCACCAGGAGTTTCCCCGATAGTCAGCGTAGAGGTTACCCCTTTGCAGTGCTCAGGATTTTTTCCACGTTAGGGTAAACGCTCAGGGTTTTAAGCTATTAGTATTACTATGAAAACACTTCTCCACAAAATGTCAATCTGCCTTTTTAAGGGGATTTTTCATAGCTCTAATCTAAACTGCGCTGTCAAATGTCAGGAGTGGATATTTAATGAGGATCAGTTGGAAGCCCTAATTGGATGGGTATTCAACGGGCTTTTCTTTTTTTCCAGTTGTTGTTTTATCCTTAGGACTTTGTTTTCACAGAGATTCTCATTAAATTTTAGAAGCTAATCTCCTTTTGAGCTCAGTCGACCTTGGTCCTCAGGGGCTTCTCGGAGCTACGACTGTTGTTGGCTTTCATGGAAACCACCCAAAAGGTGGAGAGAAACCCCATGTGGGATGCTTCCACGGGGACCTTTAGTGGGGCTAGGCAGTTCTTCCACAAAAGGACAAGTAGTTTGCACCACAAAAATGGAAGTCTAAAGGCAACCAGGTCATGAGAGTGATGGAGGATAGAGAAGGACAAGTCATGAGGAGCTGGGTGGTCTCAGCATGCAGGGCACATGCCAAGGCTCCCTACAACCCTGAGAGGTGAGAAGACCTGGGGGCACGAGCAAGGGGGTGCAGCTCCCAGGGATACCTATTACACTTATCTTTAGAAGGATTAAGCATCTACCGCAGTAAGCAGCAAAGCCCTGGGTCCCTTCCAAAGGCGTGAACCGAGCTCATATAGCCCCTTTCAGACAGACATTGATAATTCCAGCACGCCCCGCAGCAGCCTCTCCGGGCCTCATTAACTCCCTTCCATCACGTGCCAGCACTTCCCTCCCGTGGGCACGCTGTCTCTCGGAGGCAACAGGTGCAGCAGGAAAGGGATTAAAGGCATCTGTCACTGAGCACGCCACGCACCGTGCTGCTCCATCTTGGAAACTGGAGCTGAACCCGCTCCGAGCCATCCCCACATGATCCCAGGCCAAATCCCGGTGTCCCCTGCCTGGCTTGGACGGCGTCACTGGCAGCCACATGTGCCCGGGGAGGAAGCGGCCGCTGCGCCAGTCTCCTCGGACATGTAAAAGTCTCCCTGCCTTTCACTGTGCTGTGCAAAGCATGCTTCCTCCCGGGAAAAGCCCTCTAAAGGAATGTATTTCTCCACATGAATCCAATATCCTGAACACTTTTTTTTATAAACAACCCTTTGATTTTCTCCTCACACAACCAAAATTATTCCAGATGATTTTTAAATCATTCTGGTTTTCTTTTAACCACACTTTTATCGCTTTTTTTAATCAAAACCTTGCAAGGACCATAAAAGACAGCACAGATGCAAGTGTTTCCATGCCCTGTTCCATATTAAAATATCATAAATAGCAGAGCACCCCCTACAGCACATCCTCTCTGCCCCCCTTTGCCCTGCGGTATATTAAGGAATCCAAATTTTCAACAGATATTTTGGCTAGGAAATGGCTTCTATTCCAGCACACATGTAGCACCTTCTCTCCATCCCTAATTGCATTTCATTTAACACAGGCAATTACCAAAATGACTTCTTCCAAAAATAAACCACGGGATGTTTAGAGCTGCCTGGCTTCCCAGTTGGTTTTCATCCAGGAAAGGTGTGCTCTCCTGCTCTCTCCTAGAAAGCCCAGAAGCAGGATGGCATCCTTGTAATTCTGCTCCTCATATAAAAAGGCATAAAACGATGCTGTGAAAGCCATACCCAAGGCAGGTGAGACACAGAGCTTACAAATCATAATGTCTGCTCCCTCGTTTCTAGGCATTTGTTATGGTGTCTTAAGTCAGCAACCTCAACAACTCCCCCAGTCTCCAGCCAGGAATAAAAGCGCTGAAGGAAATCAGGCCACAGTAATTTCCCCAAACCACAGAGCTAACATGCATGGTAATTAATTCTTCTAGTGGAGAGAGGTTTTCTAGCTGCTATGAAGTCTCCCAGGGGCTGACACAATAGCACATCTTCTTGGCGGTCAGGCTGCCATCCCATGGCTTTAATCATGTGTCCCACACAAGTCTGCAGAAAAAAAAAAATCCACTGAAATCTTCCAGCATGGTGCCTGAAATCAAGAGCTAAGGTCCATACTTCAGAATGCAGATGTGACCTGCTGAGGCAGTGGGTGAAATTGTGATGCCATTGACTCAGTAGAATCCTCCTCTTGACTTTAGCAGGGTCAAGACATGCCCCACCATGCACTGACTTCTTACTGCCTGGTATTGCATGCTACGACCTGGTGTCTTTTGGGTCTTTAAAAAAATACCACAGAGCCCAGAGCTTATGGGTAATAGAACCCTTGTCCTAGCGCTGTCTTCCTTTTGGAAGTACTGCAAGAGTCCTTGCTCCAGCTTCCTTGAATTTGTCATTGAAGTGTTCCCAAATTTTGCTTGCAAATCTCTTTAAATCTGATCACACGGGGAGTGTAAATGCAATGTTATTGAAGAAGGACATCATAGTTTACTTCATGGGGAATAAAACATTGAGATAACTTGATACAGCATAACTAAGATGATTTTTGTTTTCCTTTTTTAAAAACACATTTCCTTCAAAGATTCCTTCCACAACACAACATTCAGCCACCCCCATAACTAATTCATTATTTTGTAGCAAGTAAAATCAAACGAGACAAATGATTGTTGTTTAGTGCCATTAGTTTCAATGACTTTACACAATATTTGAGTGATTGGCTCGCCTCTTGCTTTGGAGGAATCCCAAATCTGGATGAATCTACTCGCATTATAAACCATTGGTAGGGCCGGGCCAGGCCTGTCTAACAGATGGCAGTCCATATGCTTTGGCTCTACACCCATATGCAACACTAATATGCAATCCAGGAATAGACTATGCCATTTCTCCCCTTTCCGAAGCAATCTCAAATCCAAAGACTTTTTCAAATATAAGCCGAGTTAAGCAAGTTCATCTGGAATCGGTACAGCAAGAAACTACAGGACCAGCAGTCCAAGCATAATATTTTCCTTGCTCTGTGGCTCTTACTGAAGCCTCAGTTGCAACATTTTCTAGAAAGCAGCATATTAGGCTTTCCGGAGTGCTAGTTAAAAAACCCATTACATTCCTATAATGTGCTTTGACCTCCTCTGCCTGGGTCATGCAGGAACACAGAGTACTTCATTGGCCCTCGCCGGAGGATTTTCTCCAGGCAACCAAACCAGAAAATATCCGGGGGCAAATTTCACAATAACCGTGAGGCTTTGTTTGCTGGAGGCACAGGGTTAGTACTGGAAGGCCTGCCACCATTCAGCATGGAGGGGCTTAACTGTTGTCCCTGGTGGTATTCCTCCAGCAGAACTGGCAGGTTTATCCTGGCTAGGCACCTTGGGTGAGAAAACTTTCCCCCCATCCAGCTTTAGCAGCTCAAGGACACTATCTCAGTGCCTAATCCTTCTCCAAATGTGTTTTTCTTAACAATATGCTGTAAGCGATACAGGCAGCTCCTGCTCTCTGCATGCGAGCAGCTTGGTTGCCTATAGCTGCCTCTCACAAAATATTTAATGAATGAGCATTTTTTAAATTGTTTTGGTATTGTACTCCGTTTGCCTAAAATTCCCCAAATCCTGCCAGCTGGCCTTCCCACCCACCAGGCAGAGACCAGGAGGAGAACAGACCGCTCCAGCTGCCCATGTGGTGCACAGCAGTGTCCCCACTCCCTTCACATGGCACCATGGGGTGGCCCTGCTCTTGGGAGCTTCCATGGGTGCCGGACTGGATGCATCCCAGCTCCTGCTGGCATTCCCATGCCGGTGGAGTGGGCACCTTGTTGCTATGGGCGTTTGGAACCACGCTGTGCAGCTGGCCCCAGGGAACCCACGGGTAAGGTTGGGTGCTGGGGGCCACCAAGGGCTTCTACCATTTTTGGCAGAGCCATCATCTGCTTTTGAGTGTTGTTTGCCTCCAAAAAGGAAAGGAGGTGGCACGCAGGGTGGCTTTTCAGGGTGGTTTCAGGAATGGGGCGAGGAAAGGAGCCGATCAACGATGCAGCCCCCTCAAGGGAACCCGCATCAATGGGAGAACCTAGCCAGGTTTTGCATGTTTGCTCTTCTCTTTGTGCTCACACCTTGCTGGCTTTTGGGATGTACATATTTACTTGGTTGACATGTTTAAAGCCTTATGGTTGCTAACCATGTAGGGGAACCACTAGAGTCCCTACTGGAAAGCATGCCCTAGCAAAGATGATAGCAGCAGTAGCAGGTCACACTAAACGCCATTTAACAGGAACATTGAGGTGCTTGGAGTTGAACCAAAGATGTAAAACAAGGTATGAAGCCTCAACCATGAAGAGAAACCCATCTTTCCTTGCTACATACCTATTAGCAGCTAGAGGAGGTCACTGCTAGTCTATGCCTTACTTTGCCATTGCCTGAAAATGTAAAATTAGAGTAATTTAGGGCAAGCACCTTAGAGCAGTGAGTTCTCTAAGCTTTCTCCATGCTCCTTCCTATGCTGCCAAAGTGGGAAATGTTTTTATTAGTGGTGTTACTTCATGTTTATTCTCAGCTCATGCTCAGGGTTGTGAAAACATCATTGTGGGAAGGGTTCTCCAGGAGCTGATTGTGAAACTTGTAAAAGTGCTTGTAGATTTACTTACAGACAACATTAAGCAGCTAAATGCAGGCTGCCTTCAGCTGGATTACGAATGTAATTGGCATGTGACAGCTTTCCCTGGGCACTGGGCTAGGTTTGATGGAGCTGCAGAGAAGATACTCCCAGCTGGAAAAGGAGCTTATTTTAGAATGCCTTGATGTCACTAATGCTGGGAGAGAAATACATCCTCTTGAGAGCATGACGATTTTTTGGTTATCGTTCAGGCCTTTCTCAGCCATTTCTTAGCATACACGGCTGTTGAGCTAAAGGGCTCTGTTTGAGGGATGAGAAAATGGGTGAGGCTCATTCTCTGATGGTGGTGGTGGCCTCTGGGATTCACAGGTCAGGCTGGGAGCACTGTAGCATCTCCAGTGACTAGGGCAAAAAATAAAATGTCCTTGGTATTCTCAGGCAAAGAGAAGGTCTCAGGGGAGCAGTCCCTTACGAGACAGGAGTTAGCGGTGTCTTTTCCTCTGCCTTCTCCTCCAGCCATGGTGCCCAAGGCGCGGGCGCTGAGCCGCGCGGAGCGGGTCCAGGCCATCGCAAACCTGCTGCGGCAGTGCCCGGCCGAGGAGTTTGCCATGGCCTTCAACGACCTGCGGGCACTGCTGGTGGATGACAGCCTCCTGCTGCAGGAAGCCCCTGGCCTCTGCGCCTGGCACCACAAGGTCCACTTCATGCCCGTGAGAACGCCCGAGTGCCGCGTGCTGCTCACGTGCCACAACACGCTAGAGGAAAACCGCTACTTTGACCCGCAGGCCCAGGTCTCCTTCAAGTACGACCATGTGCGAGGCGAGGCTGGCGATTTTCAGGTGTACGCCCAGGAAGACGGCAAAGCAGAGATGTGGAGGAGGTCTCTTGAGGAAGCCCTGGGCACCTATGTCAGCCACCACTACCCAAAAGGCCTCTGCAGCGTCTTCGTTAAAGACACAGCCATGAGGAAAATCCTGGTGGCCTGTATCCAGGCCTCCATGCCCAAGCCCTCTCCCTTCTGGAGCAGCCTTTGGAAGTCCGAGTGGACTTTCACCCTCAGCCCTTCCACATCTACGCAGGTGACGGGAACCATCGATGTCCAAGCTCACTACTTTGAGGGCGGCAATATCCATCTCGCAGCGTGCAAGGAGGTGACCCTGCCCCTGCCAGTTGCCAGCCGAACGCAGGCCATCAGGGCCTTTGTGAAACTGGTGGAGGACTCCGAGGGCCAGCTCCATGCGGGGCTCATGGAGGAATACCAACGGATGAATGACACCTACCTCAAGGCCTTCCGGAGACAGCTGCCCATCACCCACAGCATGATCGACTGGGAGAAGATCATGACGGGGAGGATTGTGACGGTCCCTGCCCTGCACTAAAAAGCAGCGTGTACTCACAGTCACCAAATAAATGCTATGATCTCCAAGAGAAATTTTAAATATGGTTAGAAATAACAGAAAAAATAAGATAGAGTAGAAGCAGAGGAAATGAAAGCTAGAAAGAGTTATATATGGTCAAAGGGACAGCCCAAAGTGAAATTCTTCTGCTGTCTTATGCCAAGGGCAGGAGAATAACAATTAGATGAAAGTAAGTATTAGGAAACACTTCATAAATGTGAGAAATCCAACAAGGCATGCATCCAAAAT
Source organism: Tinamus guttatus (assembly GCF_000705375.1). The sequence continues at coordinate 52,522 of NW_010588225.1, read as the reverse complement.
ACTGAATGGGCTGAAAAAATGTGTGATTTAACAAGCATTGCACTGGGGACCCTGACTATATATGGTTTTGCCTCCTGATATAGAGGGGTACTCTGGAGCAAACTGCTTTTCATTCCTTCCCCACTGTGGAAATTAAAGCTTAGTTTCAAGCCTCACTAGAAAGAAACTGGATAGCTTAACTTTTTAGAAGGAGCGATAGCCAAAAATAACCTCTATATATCAAGATCTGTAGATGGCACAACATTTCCAAGACTATCTTGCCAAAATAAACTAAAATCCCATTTGGATCTACTAAAATCATTTATGTGAGACTGACTCATGCCCATCATGCTCAATATCATTCCCTAGCTGCATCAAAACTGCAGTGTAGAAATTAAAACAATTTTCATAACACCTTCCAAACAAAATATGGTGTCTTTCTGGTTTGCAAGAGTAGTGTCTCAAAAGAAGATACAGTTGCTTCTAGACACTAAAAAATATCCAGGGAGCCTGAAAAATTAAACACAAAATTTTAATTGGATTCACAATGAATATTTGCAGTGTGTTACTATCTCAGTTTGATTCTGTGACTGAATGACAATATTGCTTATTGACTGCACCCTGGGTCTGGATTGATAAGCATTCAGGAGATGATTTCCCTTCATCCTTTCATCTTGTTTAGCTAATAGGAGGAAAATTTCCCCTCCTCCAGTTCTCCTCTGCTTTACAGATGGGATCACCACTCCAGGAGAGGCGGCAGCAGCAGAGGCGCTGGAGGAGCAGGGATTTCTGTGCTGCAGTTCAGAAAAATCTGCTGTCGATCACCCAGACATACCCAAGTGAGCGTTAAATACACCCGTGCAGACACTGATTATAGAGTATCTGTGGCAGCACGGCGCCGAGCACAGCCTCCAGACATTACAGCTTGACCAGAGGAGCCACATTTTGGCACAGTGCAAGATACCAGCAACATATTCCCCAAGAGACCAAGTGGCAAGTCGAGATATACTTACATAAACTTCTGGAGGAGGGAGAAACTAGTGAAAGTCCCGAGCTGTTGCGTTCTCCAGCTGCACGGCTCTGCAGCACACATACAAAGCAATGAACACAGCAAAAGCAGAATTAATCTTGACATCTGAAGGATCCTTATTCAGTCTGGACAGACCCCACTTTGGGTCTATAATGACAGGCTCGTTCCTAGAGCTTCATTCATCAGGGAAGAAAATCATTGGAGTAATCAAGGGGAGAGGAAAACACGAGTGCATGTGCGTTTGCTGTGCTGCTCGTCAGCATTGGAGCATGAGGTGACTTTTCATCTCTTGGCTGGCTGCTAGCCCAGAGACACAAAGAAGCATGTGGCAGATCAGAAAGCTGGAATGTAACAAAGCTAACCAAGATTAAAAAGAAAAGCAATTCAGGCAGCTGCGCTTTTGGCTGTAGCTCAGCTGAGCAGGCAAGACAAGACCCTTATCCTCAAGCTGTTGTAAGGAAAAAAATGCACTAGATACACACCAGCATACAGAGAGGAAGTGGTTATTGGGTTTGAGTAGAAGCGCTAATCTGAACTATTGCCCCAAACGGAGATGCTGACAAATGCTGCCCTGAACTCTGGGTTATGCCAGGAAGAGACTCACCATAGAGAGCAGCATCTCTGCTGGTCATGCCACAGCCCTACTGCTGCTGGTTCTTCGGGGATTGCTTTTGCAAGGCAATGAGGAAACATGGATCTAGAGGAGAAATGTTAGGTACAAACCATACACAATCTAGACAAGGTGTAGGTTGCAATGCACGCACTCACATGTGCTTTTCCAGCTGGGAAAAAAAAATGCAGCCTGAGATTGCTGAAAATGGGCTAAATCCATATTCCACATTACGCTACTACTTCTCCCAGCAGCTAATTCTTGTAAAGATCCCTCCCTGCCACTGTCAAAACCAGAATGCCAGCTGCTTTTGAAAGGGTCGCCTTTAAAGCAACCAGCCAAATTACTGATTAATGATATGGAATCTTAAACTCTATTTTACAAGTTCAGATCTAACACTGCTTCTCTGCTGTCACCATCGAAAAGCCTCTTTGCAGCCAAGTGCACCTAACTCGTGTGAGCAAGCTCCTGTATCCCAAGGTCACCAGTGCTGTTGCTTGGGGCTGACCTTCCTGACACCATGGATGGATGAAAAACAAAATCTGCCATTACATGAATAGTTTTGAAGGGAAAAGAGAGGGAGAATGGACAGAAATGATGGGAGTGAGGAAGGGTGCACAAACAGAAAGGGAAAAGGAGACCATAAGCAGAGTCAGTGAGTGAACCAGTCTCAAGGGAAGCAGCTGCAGTCACTTGGGGTGTTAAAGTATATTCATGTTGCAGCCCCAACATCTGCACTCCCATCTGAACAGAATCAATATACTTTTTTTTTCTGCATTCATGATGGTAAAAGAGCCTTAATTAGGCATGAAGACATTTATCAAGCAGCAGCCCTGGGCAGCAGGCTGGTGACAGTGACATGTGGCACACAGACTGGGTGGCAGCTCCTGGCCTGACAGCCTCTCAGTGCCATCAGCAGGGAAACCCTAATGATGCCAATCTGCAACACAGAGCCCATCAAAGCAAGGGGAGGCTCCAAGAGGCCCTTTGTTTTTTTGTGCATATAAACTCAGCAGGGCCAACCCCAAAGGCAACAAGGTGAAATAGGAAGTTGGCCACTGATTTCAATTGCTGCAGGGCCTCATTTGCAGTTTAATGCATGTTTAAAATGGGGGCTTGCAGAATCTATCCTGGGAACAGAAACATCAGAAGCAATTTCTTTTTTGCTCTTAATTTTCCTGTGCTTTGACCCAGAAGCTGCTTCAGGAGAGCCAGGAATCCCTTCTCCCCTGCCCTTCTAACACCTTAGGGCTGCTGCTGTTAGATCCTGCCCGGAATTCTTTGCAACCCAAATGACAACTACCTTGGACGCTTAGGATGGCCCTGCAGCAGGGCACAGATGCTCATCCCACGCTGCCACGTGGGTGGATGACCTGCTCCCTTCCAAGTCTTCCTCCCTCCCTTGCAAGCAGAGCAGGTTACCCAATCTTCCCATGTGCATTTGCTCGCATGGCATTTTATTCGTTGTGCCCTGCTTCTCACCTCCCTCATCAATTATAAATAGTAAAAATTAAAATAAGCACATTTATTTCATTTCTTGTATTTTTTTTTTTATTTAAAAAGAAGGTTTGCTAACAGCAATCAGTACCTTGGCCCAAGCCCCTTAATACAACAGCTGACTTGTACAGCCCTATGGCTTCATCTCTAGCCTCATCCTCCTCCCACAGGGGACAAACTAGGGAATCATCCGTCTTAATGCTCCTGAATCAGGTGAAGCTCCCCATGATTGCAGCACTAATTTCATTTTGCAGCTTTACACTCTGTCTCCTCCTATCTCAGGAAACACCAACAACTTAGACTGATGCTCACAGCCAGATTTAGCTTTGTCGTGCGTTTAAATAAAAGAAAGTTTAAAAAAAAAAAAGTGCAAAAAAAGGGAAATCATTTCCCAGAGTTGGAAAAAAACCTCCCCCTGTGGCAGGTTAGCCCACATTTATCCACTATAATGTTGCTTACACCTTAATCTTAGGCATCTTAGTCATTAGTCTGACACTAATTAGCAAGCTGGAGCTTCCTAGGGGTACAGTAGTTTCCAGTTCCCTAAACATGAAAGAGTTCTTTTTAGCACTTAAAAGCACTTAGTTTTTAAAGAGACAGTGTCAGGGATTTCCACCACCAAATTTACACTTTTTGTACTTAACAAAAAAATAGCAACAGAAAGAGGCACAAAGATCACAAAGCCTAGTGACAAAAGCATTGCAGTGCTGCTCCAAGGCTCGGCTCTGTCCTGCCATTGCCTCTCACAGAATTTAAACCCAAGCTGCGCTCAGCAAACCCCAGCTCACCTGCATGTTGGCACCAAGTGTGAATAAGGAAATAAGCAGCACAGGCTACAGAAGTGGCAAGCAAGATGAGCACTTAACACCAATTTATACCAATTTATACCAATTTATCGTCGTCCCTCAAAGCAAACTCAGGAATCTAGAGAAAAGCAAATTTGGTCATAAGAACTCTCCTCCCCCACCCCCAATGGGCATTCTTAAAAATAGGAAAAAAAAAATTATTTCTGACAATTGTCACTATGCAAGCATCCCATCTAGGTATGTCTGGCGTCCTGCTCAAGTTGTCAGAGTAAAAAGTCATCGGAGCTTGATAAAAGGACAGATGGGCTTTAAGGAGCACAGCACTGTACCCTAGTGCTTGGGGAGAAGTGAAAATAAATTATTTAGGCTTGACAAAGTGCCTTTAAGTCCTGCAGCCTTTCTGCTTGGGTGGGTCTCAGGCCTATCACCAATATCTCAGCAGTTATTTTCGGAGGGGGAAAGAAGGCAGGCTGCTTAGCAGGTAGCACTTGGGAATTAAGAGCTAAATGTACTTATGGTTTTCCTGAGCCCTGACAGATGCTGAACGCCTCGCACTCCGGCACACTAAGACACGTAAAATTGATGGTGCCGGTTTGCGGCAGCAAACCTCCTTCGTGCCACACTCCAGCATCTCCTCCCCATCTGCCCGGCCTTGCAGCCACCGCTCACATCTCCTTTTCCAGAGCAATATCACTGGGATCAGTTCACCTCGAAGACAGTGTTCACAGTCCAGCAGCTGACAGGCACCCAAGCCTGTTTGGATGGATGGGTCTGCACGTGACTGATGGGTGCTGAGCACCACTTGCTGGGAGACAGTCCCTTACGGGCAGCAGATGGCCCTGCTCTGGTCCCACCAAGACACACAGACAGCCCTTGGCCACGAGAGCTCCCAACAAACCTTCCCTGCCCACCCCGCTCCCCAGCCCCCCTACCCCATCCCCACCATTGGCACGGAGCCAAGAACGTGACCTACTAGAGCACCAGCACTGACGTTCTCGGCCAGACAAACTAACTACCAACCTTGGACCAGTCACGACACAAGGCTTAACGTTTACCCATCACCTAACATACCCTCAAAAACCAAGGTCATCTGCACGCATTTTGGACGTAGATCTAACATCCTTCCAAGCCTAGCAAGCCCAAGGCAAGGTCTCCTGCCCAGGGCCAGTCACTTCAGATGCTCCTGCATCTCACCTGTCCCTTCCTTGGTGAACACCAAACAGTTATAATAGGTCAATATATATAGGTACCACGTATATATATTTTTGTCACTGTTCTGCGCATGAACAAAGAAAACCAACCCCACTAGGCACCACTCGTCCTTTCCTCCCCCTCCCCTTCCTCCCGTGGTTGTGTAGCCTGCAGGAACACGAGCCATGGAGGCCACCTTACGTGGCCCCGTCGCACTCCCCCACAGTCAGCTTCAAGGCTCCCTGCTGGTGCAGAGTCTTTAAGGCTTTGAACTCCAAGGGCATGGTGTGCGGGCTGGCCTGCGAGGTGTAGCCGTACTTCAGGCTGTCATAGTAATGGTACTTGACTGGGTTCTGGTTCTGATCCAGAGGGAACGGCCAGAAGCCGTAGAGGTGGATCCTGTTGCAGAAGCGCGTGGCTAAGGTGTACATGAGGAGGCCGGTGGTCGGTCGCTTTATATGCACTTTGTTTGTGAGCCAGTACCTGGAAAGGGAGCGCAAAGAAAACAGTGTTATTCCCTCCGCAGCCAGGCTCACGCATGAAGCTCACGTCTTACACTTTCTTTTTGCCATCCCCTGAGATACGCCGGTGATTCAAAGTGAGAGGTTTCTGACTAACAGAAGAGTTCTCCATGCCAAGAAAGCCTCTCTGGGGGTTGCTTCATGAATAAGCATCTCCCGCTCTCTGTCTAGCGGTTGCATCACACTTGTTGCTATGGCATTGAAGCATCTCATGGCTTTGCAATCCTTTACGAAAAACAAATTGCTTGCAACGGGTGGCCTTCAGCACTTCAGCCTACAATTATCTTCCAATCAACCTAGGAGATCAATACTATAGACCAAACCATAGACATGTCAAGTAGACTCTAGCAAGCCCTTGAAGCGTACACGCTCGCACACAGAGCCAATGATTTTCACTGATGCATGAAGATTTTACTCTGACAGTAAATGTAACAGAGCTGTAAAAATGTTTGCCTTTGAATAAAGGGCTACCAGGCTAAAAGAGCTAATAAACACTGCTTTTCCCATTACCCCCAGCAACTGCCACCGTGATCCTGTATCAAAATATTTCACCACGCAACATATAATACAGGTTATTCAATATGTAATATGTTATACAGAGGACAGGTGCCTTCACTGTTGAAAGGTGTATTAGTTTTTGAGAGACAGCAGAAGGAAGGCAGGAAGGCGGCATCCCGTAGTGATGCACAGACAGAACCTGTACCAGCAGGTAGATTTTGGGAAGCCAGGAAAAGCTATCATACTACCAAGTTGTAATAAGTTTCCAATGCCTGCTGTTTTATTGACTGGGAAATTTATCCAGTTTCCTCAGCAGAAAATACTTCTGGAAGAGTAAGATCAGAAAGGAGAAGGACTGGGGTGGAACAGCTCCCAGTCCTTGTGGGAATCATGTTAAAACACTTGCTGTGGGGCCTGTTCACTGTAGGTGAAAGGTGGGTGTAAGATTGGGTGTAAGGATTGGGTGTAAGAGGTATTTCAAAGGGCCTGGGGTGGCTCCCTGGCTTTGGAGGGAAGTCACAGAGAAGTGGAGCACACTGAGCCGTATTGCTGCGAAATCACCCAGAGCTTTGGGATCACGACTGGGGTCCCAGCTCCTCATGCAGATCCACAGGACAGGTCTTTCTGCTCATTCATCCTTTCAGTGCTTTGAGCTGGGCTCCAGAGAGGTCTGGATTTTAGACAGATGGAACTCTAGGGAGATCACAACCTTAATCCTGCAAATTAGCTTTTCATGAAAGCCATTAAAATTTAGCAACCAAGGCACAAAATGTACTTACTGGTTCTCAGATAAGGGGAAAATCTGACTTTCTGGTGAACCAAATACTGGAAGCAGAACTATTGTCTGAGCACACGTAGGAAGGAGATTTTGCTCCCTCATAGTGGATGGAAGGGTTTATTAGTGTCCAATAAACCACAGAAATGTCTAAGTGTCTACAGCTTTGGCAAAACACGACTGAGGAAAGATGAGGAGGAAAATGGGGAAGGATGCAGTGAGGAGTAGCTTCTCAGAGGCACCACATTGGGCCACCCCATCCCTTCTGGATTGCACTATCAAGGCAGTAAAGCTTGTTGCTATGCGAAAGGCAGCATTATCCTACAGGTAGCCATAAAACAGCCTACTTCTATTACTTTATGTGTAAGTGTTTTAGACCCCTACTGTGAGGGGAGAAATGGGAGATTATTGCAACCATTTAACACTGTGAATTAGGGAATCCTTGTGCAGCAGGGAAGCTACCTGTGAAGAAGTGCCAAGTCACATCAATCTGCTGGCTTTGGGGGAAGGCATAAATGTCTGCATTTGTCCCACTTTTTAAGCTTTAGGCTTAAAACTCCTTTTATCAATTTTCCAGCTTAGTGTTAACCTGCCTTCAGAAGGCCTGACAGTATCAGATATGCTGTGAGGAGCCCACAAACCTAATGGTGACCTCCTGTCCTTCCACGAGTATTAATTTCCAGGTTTTGCTCAGAGTCTGTAGAAAATCTAGTAGCACGCTACAGCCTTGACACAATTATGAAGGGAAACCTGTGCAAGGGAGACAACCAAAACGCTGCTGTGTGTCCCAGGCACAGGTCTGCTTTAACAGCCCCAGCACTCAGGGTCTGGATGGAAAGAGCAGTGGAAGGACAGGAATTCCTGCCATGCTCATTTTCCCCACAGAAGGAACCAGCGGTGAAGAGCTCCTTGCAGATACCTGGGATTCAGGTAGGGAGTGAAGACTCATCTCGACTTGGCTTTAATTTTTCTGTTTGCTTTACCCAAACAGAAAGTGGGGAAGTGGTAGCATCGCATCTGTCTGCCAGAGATAGTTACCTTCTCATAGACCATCCTTATACCTATGCATGAAATTAATGTGGTCAGAAGTACCCTACACAGAAGAACACTGTTTTCTGCAAGCCAGCACGCACAAACCACCCCACCAAGACAAAAAAAAACACATTCAATCTGAAGCCCAGCATGTGTGCACATGCAGCTACTGAGCACTCATAATCCTTCAACGATATTGGAGTAGACTACAATGACAATGCACACTCTTACAATAAAATTTAAATATTCTCTTCTCCTTTATGGCCATTTTCTTCTATTGCAGACATAGAATTAAGACACTAAAACACTATCAGTCACTTCTACAGCATCATATATTACCCTTCAAACCATTACCCATATTTTGGAAGGTTTGAGCCTTTTGTCAGTGTACAGCTCAGAAGCAGCTTTTAACTACAGTAGTGGACATGAGAGGGAAATGATCTGACCTCTCCAAGTCTCAAGATATTTCATCCAGGATGGAGATCCCTCCAGCTGAACCTTTGAGAGGTAGTGGCCAACTCCAGCTCTTCCAGGTGCATCAGCACAGACAACACCAAACAATGGCCAAACCATAACTTAGGCCATATGACAGTGCTCGCAATTTGTTTCCTGCAAGGTGAATGTTGAAAATCCCCAAATGAGGTCTGAGAATTGCTTTTTAAGAACTAGTTTGTCACAAGAGTGCAGGAATTACACAGGAGCATTTCTCCTACCACCAGCCAACTTAAATTGTCCATATTCCTGGTGCTGTTCCTGATTCAGGAACAGCTGGAGATGGAAATAAAACCTAATTAATTCTGTAAATCCCAATGAGGTTGCCTGGGTGCACATGGGATGCTGTGTCAACAGCACACCTTTATTATGTGAGGTCCAAGATTTTAATTAGGAGAAAAGATAATCTTGAAGCAGGCAGTAATTATTTTCCAAATTGGTTACACCAATCATCATAACTATTAACTGCAACATTTTATGGAAAGAGACAGCAATTAAAACAGAGGCCTGAAGAGTCATCCTGAAGCTTGATAGCTCCCTTTTCAGAGCCACTTTCCAAGGGTGGATGCTTCCTTCACAAACCAGTCTTGTATCACTTCTGTAGTAAACCCTCAGGGGCATAGGTAGCCTACAGAGATGGTTTGACACCCAAGCAGGATGCAGCAATGAACAGAAACCAGGCAAAAAATGTCTGAAGCAGGTCTTGCTTAGTGCCATGATAGCATTTTCCATCTGTATCCATCGTACCATCAAGACCATAATTTGTAAGGAAGCAGCCTGGATGGAGGACCCAGCACTGCTTGAACTAGCACTTGAAGGCAGCCAAGGATGACAGCTTCAAGAGCAGCAGCTTGAAGAGTCTTACGTTACTGCCTAAGTGGTCTGGTTTGTCTTTACAGGGTAGCTATCTGACCCACACAGAGCAAGCATCAAGAGAGATATCAGCAGTGATCCCAGGGCAGTGTGAGAAGTTTTCACAGTGATATTTCCCCCAATTCCCTCCCAAGACAAAGAAAAATGCAACTCTTTCAGGATACTGCTACAATTACAACACCACCGATTTTCCATCATTTTTTTTTTTCCCACAGCACATCACTTCCTGATGTGCCAAAAAAATTCTAAGGTAACTCAGACCCTCCTGCTAAAGGTTAAACTTCAGGAAAAATTATCAGAAAATCCATCACGCTAATGAAATGAATAAAAGAAACACAGGTCAATGAAGGAAGCAGGATTCAGCAGCATCAGCTATATTATTTAGTCATTAAAAATTAGAATAATTGAAATAATGCAACTTCAGTCCCTTTTAAAGCAGCTTATTCGTAAAAGTGTGATATCAACACCAGCTGTTCTGGACATGCTAGACCTCGACTGGCAGAAGGGTGTTATCAGTCTGTCACATGCATCCTGCTCCCACCAATACTCCTGGAAAACACAGCTGCAAGGAACGAGGTTGGAGTCTCCTGAAGGCATTTCATATCCGTGCCAGCACACAGGGACAGACCCTGTCCTGTTACCTGCACAGTGCACTGCACATGCAGCTGCCATAGCTCTAGAGATGAGACACTGGCACACAGGGAGCAACCAGTTACCCACCTACCTGGCTTCTGCTGATCCCGCTCTATCCATTTTCCTCTGTTATCTTCAAAAAAAGGCTGGAGTGCCATGCGTCGGATCTGTAACAGGCCTGAACTGCTCAAGTCCTCATTCAGATCCCTGCAACTCCAAAAACTGCACCTGCATTTCAAAGCTGGTCCTGATCTTCAGGCAGAACAAAGCCCACACTCAAGATCTATAACCAGACATGGCCTGAGTATAAAGAGCTTGAGTTGCAATGCCTGGCTTGAGTCTTGTTTAAATAACCTGGCACAAATGAATCGATGTTGAGGAGCTAAAGATCTGTCATAGATGAGTAACTCTATCCTTATCCAGACCCTGAGATCTGCATTATCCTTTGAAATACATCTGGTATTCAAACACACAAAGTAAATATTTTCCAAACCAAAAGAAAGGGAAAGCCACAAGGAAGAGGCTTACTCTACTTCTTTCTCCTCTTCTTCTTCTGTCTTTCCCCTTATTTTATAAAAAGGCTAAATCTTCCTTCCAATTAACTGGAACAAGCTGTCTGGATTGGTAATTAAGCATCTTCAGTATGCAAATACTATGGCTGCATACGCCACACACAGTAATCTTCAGCCAGAAGTAACACCCCAAACACTGGAGGAGATGTCTCGCATCCCAGGATGGCTCTGTCCCTAGGTGCTGAGGTAGCAAAGATGAGCAGGGAGAGGGGAGTCTATGAAGGGCTTTGGAACAGCGACAAGCAGCTCCAATCTGCATAGGTGGGAGAAGCCAGGGAGACATTGCAGGTAGGGATGAGTCCCCTTTATGTCCTACTGATCCCCTCTTCCAAGAGTGTCTGCAAGCACAGACCGTACGGGCTGCCATGGACCTGTAGTGCAGCTGGGCATCAGGACACCGCTGCACTGCACCAGCTACAAACTCCGAGCATGGCAATCGCCATCACAGAGTGACAAACTGTCACTGCTATTTGGATGTAAAACCTAATAGGAGACCTAGCCAAGGAGCTGTAAGATTTATTGATTTATTTTTTAAAGCAGGTCTTAATAAAGTCTTATGGGATTAGAATTTGTTCCTGCCAAGAGATCCTTGTGATGGACATAGTGAAAAACACTAGACTAGATTATACAAGAAACAGAAATGTGTTCATGAATTCTCTCCAAGGAGTGATATCCAAACCTCCAGACAATTTTCCCCTGCTTCCCGTGTTTAATGTTATTCCTCTAACAAAAGCTGCTTGGTGAGGGGGATTACAAGGCTTTTTGGCAGCAGTAAAGGATGAGTTATAAAGGTTTGCTTGCTTTCCAGCCACGGAGACAAACACTCGGTTCCAGTTTCCACTTACCAGACAAGTTGTTCAGGAGACATTTTACAGACTTGCTCAAAGCAAGTCACGCACTCCAGAAACGCACAGCACTAGCACCATCCCCAAAAGCTGGCCCCATAACCCAAGCAGAGCTTTTCCGCATCCACTCGAGGTAGTGATTCCATTTCACGGCTTTCACAGTTTCCTTCAGAGCGGCTCCATCAACACATTTACAGCCCTCTCCCCTCCCAGCAGAAGGGGAGTGGAGCTGGTGAGTGTGACTGCATAAAAAGAACATCTGTCCTGCTCCATACATTAGCCAGTCATCAACCCTAAGACTACCAGCAAACATTTAAAGCATCCTCATAGCTGACGGTGATCTCTCAAATGTTGAGAAGCACAACAAAAACAAATCCTTTTTGCTTATTGTAACAATGCACACTCTACAAGTGCCCCAAAAACCCTGCAAATTAGAGGAAGAAGTGTTCAATTGCCACTGAAACGTAGCCTGCTCTAGGTGAAAAGCAGACCTCTTCATCAGTGTAGCATAATACATACAGCAATTCAGGGAGTCAAGAATTCAAGAATGTGTTTCACCAGAATTGAAAGAAGTGGCAAAAAGGCAAAGCTTTTGTAGCTGAATTGAGGTTGGCTAAGATAACCTTAGTCTTTGTAGAAAATGCTGCTTCTTAAATAACATATAAAAGTGTGTTGGTTGAAAGACCTCTTTGTTTCTTTGTGATTTCCAAGTCAACTTAGAAGATATTATAAACCAAGGGTAGTTTTATCCAGAGAGGACCGGAAGGGACAACTTTGCAACTGCAGAAACTGTAGAGCAGAAGGATTTTCTGTGTTTCTGCATTATTTATTGCTACATGCCACAAAACATTCATTTCACCAATCTCAGACCCATCACCAGCTCACAGACCTAGTGCAAATTGGCATGTCACACACAGAGAGTGGAAGAGAGAAGGAAGTTGCCAGAGCCTAAATCCCTGAAGCAGCAAGAAGTTCATTACCCAAAAACATCTGGGTAATCCTAGGAGTTAGAGTGTACCATAGAAGACAAGCAAGCAAGCTTCCAGCAGTTCTCATCAGTTTGATCATAAGAAAAAAATCCTTTTACACCACACACGACATCACATGAATTATCCTGAGCTCATGGTCAAGGCAAATCCATGGGTACTCCCTGCCCAGTATCAAGAGCACGTGTCCCTCAGCCAGTTCATCAGCTGTTCAGCACTGTGATATCAGATACTTCACATCAGCACTGTGAAACCCACCCCAGAGCTCAAACCTAAGGAAGCCCCACCAGGTAAGGGGTTAATGTCAAATGCGGCTCCCCCTCTAGCACAGCCCTTTGCTCCCCAGCCCTGCAGGACCTCTTCAGCTCTTTGGCTGGGTCACAGCAACCAGGGCAGGCCTTTGAACTGCTTTTGGCTATCTGAGGATGCTGCAGTGTTTTAATTAAAATAATTGTTAATCAGTAGGCATCCTTGTTCTCCTGCTACTGGGCTGATAAGCATGAGAGGGAGCAGGACAGCGGGTTGGGCGGTAGCTTCCTTGGCTTGGAGGGCAACCTTGATGAGGATTAGTGCTGGCTTTAGTGGCTGTAATTGAATTATCACTGCTCAGCACGAGCTGCTTGCTCTCTCCTCTTACACTGCTTTGCTCAGAGAAGCCATGCCTCACCTTCCCCACTCCACTGGCCCCAAAGCATGGCAACTAGCCCAAAGAACATGATCAAAGGTCTCTGCTGTGGCTCAGACCAGGTAGTTGGAGCCTGTCATCAGCATAAGTCAGCGACTGACCACGTGGCAGCACTGGGCTGCATCCTGGGCACCCCCCAACATGGGCTAGTTTTCCTCACTTGCTGGCCTGATGGCTCCACTCTGGGCCCCAGAGGCCTTTCAGAAGAGGCTTGCTCTTTGCATGTGATCCCATGGGACCCTTCATTGCCATTAACATGCACAAAAGGAAGACACAGCCACAGAGGGACAGTACACATTGCCCTGTGCACAGGGAGACACTGAAGTCCTGAGAGCCCCACACAGATGAGAGCCCCCATGGACAGACAGCATCACCACCAAAAGCTGCTGGTGACCACCCTGCAGAAGCTGCACCAGGGAGCAATCCTGTACCAGCTGGTCTCCAGTGAGGGCACATGAGCCTCTATGCGCCTTCTTTTCATGCCAAAGACTCACCTGGACTGCAGTGTTGCCCACACTCCTTTCAGCAGCGCAAGAGGCCAGGATGGTACCACAAGTTAAAGTTCTACTACTGAGATGCTAAAGGAGGAGTCCTCTCCTTCCTCAGGAAAGCCAGTGCCCTGCCCAACTCCCTGAAAAACTTCCTGCGGGAAGTATTTTGGCACTCCAAATTGTTGCCAACATAGGATTAGCAGCCTGTTGATTTAAAGGGCTTATTACAAGAGCTTAATTCTATTTTGACAGATGAAAGTCAATTACACCTAGAAATAGCTCAGAATTTAGGTTATATTTTTCCTTCCTTGTATGAGCTGTGGGATCTGTTCCTTCCCTCTTTTTCACCTCAAAGCCAAGGTGTTCTCCAATATGCCACACAGGCCCAAGGAGCCCACAAACACCAGGGAAGGAGACAGCTTGCCATGCATTACTGTTCTGCCTGGGATTTACCTCCATCCCTCCCAGCCTGCTCAGGGGGCTGCCTGCAGATCTGTACTTCATGTAGATCCACCTTCCCCTTGCTCATGTTGGAAATAGCCCAAAATATATTACCAGGTTCTGTCCTGTGTCCATCCCCTGCACCAACTTGTAGTCAGGGCTGGGAAAAGCTCCAGCTAGGAGGTGCACAAGGGAAAGAAATCCTCAAAGTAACCAAGAAACATTAAGGCTAAGGCTCAGGGGTGCCAACATCACACCCCGAATGAATTCCCAACCCAGGAGTAAGCAACAGGGTCAAGACAAGATCAGAGAAGAAAACTTTGGCTATAAAGAGGCTGCTGCTTAACCATCTCCAAAATAAGTCTGTCTGCTCCTGCACACCACTCCCCTAATTGCCTAATTAATTATGACTTACTCCCCAGAGAAATAAGTAGAGACTACCTCATCCCAATTCCACGCACATCAAAGCATCACTGCTGCAGCTCCCGTTCTTTTATAAACTCCCTGATATCCTCCCCGCTACCCCCATTGCACGTGGGCTTTCCACACACCTGTCTTAGCAATAAAAAAGCTGAAATACAGCTGCTTCCCCACCCAGTAAATCCACTTACCACACCTAAATCTATTTACTTGATTAGCAGGATCAGTGCCTGAGTACACCTGTGGGTCCCTCCCTGCTGGGCCCCTCGTTTAAGATTAGCAGTGTAATTAGCACTGTAGTAGCACACAGGCTACCAGCCAACGCTCCTCAGCCCTCTGTCACTGCTGAGCTCTCCCGGCTGCAAAGAGCTTGCTGATGTGGGAAGCTGTGTGAGACCCACGTGCACGACTCAAGCACATGGTGACAAACTCTGTCACTGGTTCAGCTAACCAGCACACACACACACAGGTTTCTCCAAGGAAAGGCTCAACTGCAGGTCTGGGAGTTGTCATGGTCTGAAATCCAGGCTTATAGCCAGTAAAGCATTGACAGACTTCAGTGAAAGGTTTATTGGCTCACTATATTTCATGGCTAAAAGACCTTACGCTCAAAGGGCAGAGCTTGCAAGGTAGTCTCCAGCCCTCATCTAGGGACCAGCCTTTGCCCATGAAGTCTTCCCCACAGGCTGCAGAAAGAAGCAGATTGTAGCGTTTGCCTCCAGCACAACCCACTGGCTCTGTTGCTCAAGGAGCTTGTGAAATCCTGGCTACGAGCACATCAGAAATTCCCTCACCCTCGGACAGCGTGCAGCAGGCGCAGCGAGGGGTAGGCAGTCCTAACGTTGATGTGGTGCTTCAGGATGAGCTCGTTCACCCACTCCACTCGTTCCTTGCCGCCCTTGGCCATGAAGGCTGGGATCCAGAGGATGCTGCCGTTGAGGCTGTGCAGGCGCTGCAGCAGCTTCTCTCGCCAGGTCTCGTTCACCAGGTCCTCGAAGGCCCGCTGGATGACAGAAGGGTTCATAGTCACCAGGTCCGTCTTGGTGCCCACGTCCTGCGAGTATTCCTGCACAGGGGCCAGATTGCACCTGCAAGGGGAAACACTGAATAGCCCTTTAAAGAGGACTTCAGAGAGGGCAATAACAAACATTAGGGGTGTTTGACACCAAAAGTTGGGGCTGGGGAAAGGACACTGACACCTTTGCATAGTCACAGAGCATCCTCAGCCCAGGCAGCAGCTGGAGAGATCTCTGCCACGTTCCCCCGTGGTTCACTGCAGCCCTGGCAGGGCTCTCACACAGGCTCTGTGGACAGCTCAGCTGCACAGTGGGTCTGGACCTGGGCTGATCTCTTGGCTAAGCACTCCCGGAGCTATGAGCAAGTCCCTTAGAGCATGGGCTGTCTGCACAACGACAAGCACAGCCCAGAATCATCACGAACATCTACAGTGTCCATAAAATGACGAGGATGGAAGAATCAAACTATTAGCAATGGTCGCAGTCCTGTGCCACGTGCTCTAGGTGACCCTGCGTGTGCAGGGGGGTTGGACTAGATGACCTCTAGAGGTCCCTTCCAACCTTAAGCGTTCTATGGTTCTATGGTCATTAGTTCATCAACATAAAATTCCTTTTGATTATCACTCTTCGGGCAAATGCACAGCAAAGATGTTAAGGGAGCTGTGCCTTGGCTCCACATCCCTAGACACTACTTGGTGGTCTCGAAAAGGTGCTCATGCACCATCTATTCCATGGGGGCACCAAGAACAGGAGCAGTGATCATTGAGTAGGAGAGAGAAGTCTTTGCAGTGGATTGGAGGGCTCTGACTTGGTAATTTAATATATGGACTTAATATAAAGTCCTTGTTCATCAGTATGCCAGCAAATGCACATGTATATCTCTGGAGTAGCACTTACAAAGTGTGTAATTTTGGTATGTAGTGGGTGGGTTTATTTGGATCTGTATCTCTGCTGGTGCAGAGTTAGAAAATAACCCCTCGCAACAAGCCTCCAAGGTTTGCTGATGTGAAATGGCTTTTCCAAACAATGAGAAAGTCCCTCTTCTCCCTCACAGTGGGGAAAAGCAGCAGAGGTTGGCACCAGCAGTGGTAACAATATCAGTAGGAGGGGGTTGCCATCACCAGCCCTGCCAAAAAGGCTGCGCAGAGCAAACCCCCCTCAAGCAGATGAAGCACCAAGTGAAGGGTCAGCTAATGTGCTAACATCAGCACTGCTATACCTGGCTAGGGAGGAGTCACCCAAAACCCCACTCCCGCTCTGAGTTACACCAAGTAAAGGTTTTTCCCTGGGATTTTGCTGCCTAACATGAAGGCAGGACTTTGCCAGAACTGCAAGGAGCTACTTTTTCCTTTCCTGGTTTTTGTTAGACTTAGTGTCACGTACTGTGCAGGAACCACCCCGAAGGGCTGGATGGAGCTGCCGGCAGCCAGGCAGGCTGGGTTTCACTGCAGGGCAGGGGCTGACGTTATCCCTCTCCCTCCATCCTCTTCCCCGGTGACTGCAGCGTGCCCAGGAGCAGGACGGGCATTCGCGGCAGCATCGGCCCAAGCAATTGCAGTGTTAGGCTGGGCAGAGCAGCACACAGGACCCGGGTGCCATGGGGCTCCCAACGCTCCAGGGGATGTGGAGGGGATGCGGGGAAGAGCCAAGCTTGTGCCCACCGGGAGGCAAGTGCATGGACAAACACAGGATGCGCTTGGAAAAGACCTTTGCAAGGACGTGTGCACCTGCGAGGGCGCTGGGGGAACTCGGTGGTGGCTCTGGGTGGCCCTTACCGTATGACGAAGCTGTGCGCGTCGATCTCGGGGCCGCAGCCGCTGCGGAGCAGGACCCCCGAGTTGCCCACGATGGCACAGGTCGGGAACTGCTTGCCCTTCAGGGGGGACGTGCGGGGCAGCAGCTCGTAGAGGTTCTGGGACACGTTCATGGTGCTGTCCCTGTCGAAGACATAGTGGATGACGTCCCCGGGCTTCAGCGTCCCCTTCAGCACCGAAATGTCCTTCTCTGCATCCAGGAACTTCAAGATTTGTTTCCTAAGGACAGGAGTGAAAACAGCCCCTTCAGGTCAGGTTCAGAGACAACTCACGACGTGGTCTCTACATGAGACGAACTCTTTCCTCCCACCTCTCCTTGCTCCCCAGCTTGACGACTGATTGCAAAGCAGACCAAAACCCAGGAATGGCCTCTGGGAGCCTATTCCCTGCAGGAATAATGTGCAAATACCCCCTCCCAAGGCAGGCTGGTAAAATATCTCCATCTTAATGCGCACCCTTTCCTCATAACCCCTCTCCAGGGCAGGCTGGTATAGCTGGTCCCTGTCAGACTTGACCTGGAATTGGGGGGCTCAAGTGCTCCGTGTTTTTCTTCAGTCCAAGCCCAGCTGGTTCAGATGGGAATTCATTTCCAAGCGATCGCTTACACATATGAAGTCTAGCTCAGCGGGCGATAAACCTTTTATTTCTTTCCTGACTTCTTTAGATGATATACAGAGGCAATTTGCCAGCTTGCACTGGAGAGGACCAAATCTGTCTCCTGTCCTATAGGTAATTACCAGTACCTGATCTTCAAAGAGAGTGTCTGGTTGTGGCTCCATTTGGATGGGGCTGGTTTAATGTTGTGCTTAATGCTTTCATTACTTCTGTCAACAACAGCGGGAGACGAAGAATCATTTATTACTACTTCAGCTCTACAGAAAAGAAAGACAGAGACAGGATCCGTTAGCATCCCGATGGCATTTCTAATCACTCTGTGGCTGCTGAAACCCAAACTTCTTCAGAAAAGAAAAACTGTAGTTATTACCTAAGCAAGGAGAGAAAGCGTATTCATATTTTGCTATGCTTAAGCACATACAAATCCTTAAATACCTGCTTTCTTCCACAAACACAGACTCACAGTCAAACACAGGTTTACATAAAATACAGTCTTAAATATCAAGATGGGGAAATGCATGCATGCAAAAACACAGGCAGGCTTTGCAAGGAGAGATTCGCACATGCACGTGCACTTGCAAGCAAAACACCACTAAGCCCCACAGGGACCCAAATTTCACCAACAGCTTTTATACACAGGCAGTGGTTGCCACCATTGTGGTTCCACCTGCACATCCAAAGAAACCCCTTGATTTCACCCAAAGAAGAAACAAATCCAGCCAAGCTGTGGGGCGCTCTTTGTGATATTGGGTCTCATCTACCAGCACCCCATAATGAACAGCAAAGGACTGCCATTCCTATAACTTTATTTTTCCCCTTTAGAAGGACAGAATTTTATTGTATCTCTTGTCTTTCCCAGGCCCAGAAATGATGAAGGGAACTAGGAAGTGAAAGACACCATCGTGCTGCAGTTTGGTGCTGATCGCTGGGAGATCCCGGGTTGTAATCCCTGTGCTAGGAAGCAAATAAGCCCCAGCACTTCAGTGCAATTTACATCAAATGGCATAAATTAAGGGAGCCTCTGAATATTTGATTTCAGCCATCCACCCTCCAAAGAGAATAACCAAGCATCTCATCAGGAAGCAGCACGTGTGTCTGCAGCCCCCAAAAACCTTCACACTTCAGAGCGCTCTGAAAAATACACAGTCAGAGCAGCTGCTGACAGCTAAAGGGAATCTCCTTCCGCGGAGGAAAGGGCCTTTTCCACCTGGGGAACAGTTTATAAATAAATAGATGTATAAGCAGCACGTGAACACCATGGAGGGAAATAAAAGCTAGAGGGGACAGAGAGAGAAGGGGCTGCCAAGGAGCAACAGGCAGACGGGGACAGTGGTGCCATTCCTGGTGTGACTCCATGCCCAGGCAGGCTGCGTGCTGTGGGATGGCTCTTGGGGCTCAGGCTGCGTAATGGTTTAGAAAGGAAAAGGAATGTGTCTATGAGCGCCAGCTGCCAGGGTCCTCGTGTGGGTTCATGTGTACAAAATGCTAATGCACCTTCCCCAGCAGCTGGCAGTTGAGGTTGTTATCAGTCCTGCATTTTGCCATTTAAGCTGGTGTCTTGCAAAGCTTATTAATAAGGTTTGAAAAATCCAAAAGGAAATCTGGTAAAGAAACCTTGCAAATAACTGTTTTTTCTGGTTGTGCCCATAACATTTCCTCTGTTTTGTTTATGTGTTGTGACCTCATCACAGAATGGCACTTTTTTTTTCTGAATGGTGTCACTAAACTCCGAAAATATGTCTCTTTGTATTCTCAGAATGACATGAAATCATTTTAAAATAACACAGAAGGACTCCAAATGAAGCTGTGATGTCACAAAACTCTATGCAATGGAGCAATGTTACTGAACTGAGTTATAATAAAACCAAACGAAGTTCTGATGTCAAAGAAAGCTGTTTCTTTACTAACAGCACATAGTAAAACTACAAAAATGGCAACTCTATCACTGACTTATTTTCACAATAAGTAACTCTCTCTTCCCCATTCTCTCAATCACAGCAGCTTGCAGATCCTTGGTTATTTGCAAATGATTATTACACTGAGCTGGGGGAAGAAGGGGGGGAAACGATTAAGAAAATGCAAAGCAGAAGTGAAAAGAAACAGATACATTTGCTAAATAAGAACAGCACTATCCACCGAAGAGGAGAAGCAGATTAATAGCTGCCTTACAGCAAAAACAAATGAACACAAAATCTAATTTACAAACCTATTAGATTTGCTATGTAAGCTGTTCACAGCTGATCTGATTGTACCTCTGCCTCCAGAACTCCTGCAAGACAAAGGAAATGCATTATTTATAAACCCAGCTCCTTTTTGCAGAGCATTGTTCACCAGTCAAAAGATCCGGCTCTGATGCGATGCCTGGGAAGGGCTTTTCGTATCCTTCGTTAGTGGTACCTTACTGTGACCGTGAAACCATTCCGTCAAAAAGCTCCTAACCAGCCCAATTAATAATATCTACGCTCTCCAACCAGCCATCACAGACATCTGGTCCCAGTCATCAATGCAGCATGTAGTCTACAGGTTATGCATTAATGAATTAAATACATTTCCGTCTCTTTTTTAAATATATGTGTATATAGAAATCAGGTGGTATCAGGGTGTAGAAGAGCTCTCTCCTCAACCTCTAGCTTGCCAAGGGACTTCTGCTGTCTCTTTCATTTGCAGAATGAGCTAAATTATCTGGCTAGGCTTCCTGCCACTGTCTCTAGCTTGGTCTTTCAGTTGAGACCAACCCAAATCTTCATTTTCACCCAAAACAAGCCACCTGCCTCCTGGGTGATATGCAGAGCCCTTGTCCTTGTAGTGCACCTTCTCCTGGCTCCCAGTAACTCAGTGGAGGCCCAGTTCCAGTCCCCACGGAGCCTGAGAACCCTTTCAGAAACCAGTGCCACTCGTATGACTTGCCAATCCTGTTAAAAGAAAAATAAATGCAAGTATTGATCTGCATCTAGTTGTTTGTTGCTTTAGCCTGTTGTTTTCAAAAGGGAAAAAAGAATTAGTCTCCCAGTTTCTGGAGATGTTCAGAGGGAGCTGGGCTCCTAATTGGACACATTTTAACCGCCGGCCCTCTCATTGCTCTGTTTTATTGCCTCCATTGCACAGATACCCAAGTGAACATGCTCATCAAGAGAAATGAATTCTTTTCCAGCAGAAATATTGTTATCTGGGAATATGTACTTTAATGGAAATGTATCTCAGGGGCCTATTTTTCTACCAGTCCTGAAATATCATCCTAAATACATAAGACATAAACAAAAAGAAATAAGGGTGTGTGGACATATGGTACCATCAAAAATATATATATATATGTTCAGACTTGGGTGATGTGATGCAAATTCCAGTTAGTCTGAGCTGAGCCCTTGGTACCACGTGACATCAAACCCTTGGAAATGCTGCTTTGGGCCCTGTGATGGTCCTCCTGTTCCTGCCTCTCTGGGAGACCATCTTCTGCCAGGTTAGAGAGGTTTCTTCTCCACGAGTGCCTTCATTCCCGTGCCAAACCTGAGAGTCAGTGTGTTGCTTGGTATTTTTGGTGTATCGAGGGAACAGCAAGACGAGCTTATTCCTAAAACCTGCTGGCATTTAACAAGCCTCTGCTGTGGCGGGTTCGCCGCAGGGTGTGGGAGCCGGCCAGATTAGTGTGCAAACCACGCAATCCTCTCAAACACATCTCCTCTGAAGGAGCCTTCCAAATGGGATTCACACTCCTTCACACTTGCTGTAAGACAGATAGGGACTGGATTAAGGGCTTAGAAAAAGAAATGACACTCCTTGAATAAGTGCTGGT
This sequence comes from Tinamus guttatus, assembly GCF_000705375.1. The sequence continues at coordinate 30,910 of NW_010588225.1, read as the reverse complement.
TCACTGTCTCTGTGAAAGGGAAGTCACAGAAATTATAAAGTGGAGAAGACTTGTTAGGGCCCACCTCTTCCATGTTTTCTGGCCATGGCAGGACTGGTCCTAGACATCACAAGGTATTATTCAAATGTATTTATCCAGTTTAGCTTTAGATGCCCCAGGCGACAGGTCTGTGCATGTCTCTTCCTGAAATCCAGGCTAGTTTCAACAGCTTGGGATGCTGAATGTGACGAGGTCCAGCTGCTGCACAGAGCAAATCCCTCAGTGCGCTCCATTTCTGGAGGCTATGGAGAAGGGAGGCAGGCAGGCTGTCTGGATGTCCTGCTTGCCGGTAGCACAGCCACGCAGCCCGTCAAAGGGCATCTTTATTGTTCCACTGCAGAAACCAAAAATTTTTCAAAATGCAAACGGAGCAGGACACACTTGCACAGTGGCACTAGGCTCGCCCACTTTGCTATTCTCCCAACTGAGGCACGAGACATTTCCAGTGACAAAGTGGGACTTGACTCCACTTTGCAGGCACTCAAAGCACCTCTGCAGCAAGGGGATTACAAATGTCAGACAGATCAACGCTTCTCTTCATGCCCTCTCCCCCATGAGCTACGTGGAGATGTCTCTCCAGGGAATGACCCAGATGCTTCAGGACAGAGTGTCTAGTGATGGGCAGGAGTGTGAGCCAGCCTGGCCTTCAGAGCCTTCTTGCTCCTTCAACTCATTCCCACACGCATTGCACCAATATTCATAAGCTTTCCTTGAGGGGGTAGATTCAACGCTCACAAATCTGAGGAAAAAGCAAACCTGGCCTCACTGAGCCCATGCAGGGGGGCTGCAGAGATGCTCTCCCACCAATATTTCCCCCTAGCTTGGTGGTGTCTCCCATGAAGGTCAGAAAGGGGCCACACAAGGTAGCAAAGCAAACATTTATCCACTTACAGCTTCAACGCTGTCCTCCCTCCCCTGTGGTCCCTCTGACCCAGCAGACCCTGTCTGGGTGACACTGGTCACGGCCACCGCTGCAGGCCAGCATCTGGCATGAAGGAGGAAGAGGCTCTCAGCAGGCACCTGAGATGCTGGCATGGCTACTGTTCCCTGTGCCAAGCCGGTGTCACGGCTTTCTCAGCCTGTCTCTGAGTCACAGATACTACCTGTAGCTGGGACATGAGACTTGGCTAAGGGTCTCAGCTGGTCTAGGGAATCCTAAAAGGCTCTTGTGACATCCTGGCCATTGGCCTTTGGCCCTTTCAGTCCCACACTGCAGCTTTTGGACACTTCCCTTAAAATCTCCCTTTGTAAGTCAAAAGTGATGCATACAGTAATTGTGATATTTGGGGTATACCGCCCTGTCAGGCAACACCTTGCTCAGCCTCCAATCGGTACCAGTCAGGCAAACCTGTTGTTCCAAATACCTGTAGGTTAGCCATGCTCAATATTTTCTGAAGACTGCAATACTCATAATTACCAACACAGGCAAAAAAATACTCCCTTCCACCTCCTTTCCGTTGCCTCAGAAGAGAAAAGCTTTAAGAAATGGAAGGCACTAATTAAGAGGAAGAGTTAAAAATTAAAAGTGTCAGTCCATTTTACTTTACCTCTGCTGACCTACAGTTGCAAATCTCTTGGCATCAAAAGGTAAAGACCAACCTTGATTAAAATTGCACAGATAGGCATTGATTTTGAACAGCTTCCTAGGGCTACATGATGTTTAGATTGAATTGCCTTATTAATCTAGGTGTTATCAGTCTGATTGTATAGGCAGCCCCACAAAGTGCCAAGCAGCGCCCTAATCTCATTATTTACAAAACACACTTCTTTTGACTTCTGTTGGGATGTTTTCCAGTGATAAGTCACATCTTATTTTTGCTTTGAGATTTTCAGTGTGAATTTGGACTATCTGAGATATTCTATAGGTGAAAAAAAAACCTGTACTCAGATGTAAAATGGCACTGATTCAGAGACAGAAAAGGAAGAAAAACTGTCTTGTGGTTTGGATCCAAATTCTCTTGGATGAATAATTTATGACAAATCAGTTATGTGGAGACTTTTTCATTCACCCACAGTGAATGGGCTGTTTAGGGGTTTTCATCCCCTATTCATTGTTATCCACTTCTTAAATGATTCCCTTAATTATTGCTAGGTACAGTTTGGTCTTGCTTAGAGCAATTTTGACACATGAAATCAAAGCTGCTTTGACTGAACAAGTAGGTCACACAGCCTCTTTGGGTGAGGGGAACTCGTTTTAAGAGCAGGTTTTACACATCCATATTCTCCAGATTACAAATTCAGAATGTGTTTTCCATGGATATATTACAATATCCACCTCCAATGCCTGCTTCTCCCAAGCATTTGTGGCAGAGCATACACGAGGGAAGCAAGCACAAGAAGCACGAGTGTTACAAATAAGCTAGCTGAAAATTTCAGCTCTATTTGACAGCCCAGCTTGTCCTGTATCATTTGTAGGGCCCATTCTGGACAGAATAAAACCCCTGCCAGAGACAGCCTGCCTGACCTTGGGCAAGTCATGTTACCCAGGCCCTCCTCCTCTCCCTCCTCCACTCTATAAAACAGAGATAATAACAGTGACACAATCCGTTGGGGGATTGTTAAGCAAAATTTATTCATTTGGATTCCTCAGAAAGAGAGTTCAGAGTGTCACAATTTTATCTGAGGAGTTCAAATGATTAACACCCACTAATTAAGTTTCGCAACATTCTTGTGAGGCAGGTACATTTTATTATCCTTGTTTTATGGCCGAGGCAGCGGGGGTTAAGTGGCTTAGCCCGTAACACCAAAACTGACAGGCTCACAAGCCAGGATGGGAACCAGCACTCTTGGTTTAAAACAGATGCATCCCTGTGAGGGTGCTGCTCACTTGCTGGGGTGCAGGAGTGCGATGTACAACGGGGAGGCCACATGAAACGATCTGAAAAGGTCTCCCTGGCTGGGAAACACATGCAGCCGTTGACCTTCTGGAATAGCTATTGATTAAAAAAGAATCAGCTATGTTTATTTTGCTTTTTAAGAATTGCTCTGACGTTGCCATCAAGAGCAGAGTGAGTTCTTCCTACCCGAAGAGTGGAAAAGGGTAACGCCAGGCTGGCCAGGGACTGCTCTCCCCAAATCACAGCATGCTCCATGCAGCGGCTGTCTCAGGCAGGTGTGCACGCAGGGGGAGGCAGAAACGCAGGGCATGGTGTGTTTACAGTCATCCCTCTGAAGGACGATGCTTCACGGCAGGATAGACCCAGTCATTGCAGCTAAATGAATTTTGGGGAAAGCGATGAGCTGGCCAGTCAACTAAAATGAAATTCAGATAATCCCTTTCCTCTGAAACCTGATACACATTTTTTGCTCCTACTTATGCTTACAATGATATATAATCCCACGTGCATTCATCATCCTAAGATGTACCTTGGAAAATCAGGAGCTAGCCCACACCTGCATGCTGCCTTATTATGGATGGGCTCGGATGTACTGACCATGCTATTAAGCAACTGCCTTCATTTTGCTGACTAAGATCAGCATAGTCATTAAACTAAGCCACGGGGCTCCGTTAGTCCTCAAAGAGGCCTTTAAGGTCAGGATTCACGGAGGCCAGCGCTGTGAAATTTGGATCAGGACACAGGTTTCAATCCTCCCTCTTCTCTGAAATTCAAGGTTTGTGCTGACATATGCAGAATAGTTACACAGGGTAGCAAACCCCATTTCAGTACTTTTGAAGGAAATTGCCACATTTCCAAGTTCTTTATGAAAGCAAAATAATTTGCTTCCAAGTGTCACTATTCTAAGTAGTCCTTGAGGAAGGAGAAGCATATGAACCCTAGCAGCCCAAAGGAACTGAGCCCAAAAGTAGTGAAGTTGGATTTCCAAAGGACCATATCTTGGCTTTCCATCTGTACATGGGGGTCTCACTGAAAAGACGGGACCCTGCCCCACTGAACAGTAAGTCACCTTGCAGGCTTCTCATAGACACAAAGAGCTTGTGTCAAAGTCCACCTGTGGCCACAAAATGATCTAATACCTCAGAAGAAACAAAATATAAGAGGAAAAATGGCAGTGGCATTATTTCTAACTATCCCTATCCTTGGGGCTTTGGCTAGTGTGATTAAAGAGTGAGGAAACAGCACCACATCACATGCTGAATGCAAATGCTCTCTTCCTGTCCAAGACATGCGTGCCATGCAGGACCCAGGCTGGGGACAACTGAGGAGGAGCAGCAGGAGCAGCGCAGCCCGTTGTCAGCACCCTTATTAGTAACACAAGTACTTGGCCAGCTCACAAAAGAGAAGCAAAAGACAAAGTTAGGACAGGAGTGACGGGAGCACAGAGGTTTTTAGGCCCTGGAGGTCAGATACTTGCACGTAGCACCACATGCCCTTCCTAACACCAGCCTTCCTCAAGCCCCAGAAATGCACTGCTCAGATTCATTTCCCTGCTCACCGTTCTGTAACCCATTTCATAACACAGCAGGAGGAGCCAGGACATTTGAGATTTGTAGATTATTCCCTGTGACCTTTCAACAGTTACTTCTGAGGCTTTTCATCATGGGGGTAAAAGAAATTGCTAGTAAGAAGGGTGTTGGCCATTGGGCCAACTCGCGCTCTCCTGGCAAGCAAGATTCCCTCTTCAGGGATTAATTTGGAAGGAATTTTTAAAGTATTTCTCTGCTAGGATGAAGGATCCTACAGTACGTCTTGATGAGACATTTGAAATCTCACTTCGATGTGTTTAAAATCTCACTTGTTCATATTGTCACAGCTTGGCTGCCTGGGTGTCAAAATCTTCCTAAATATCAGGTACTATTTTTAGAGCTCCAAGTTTCATTCTTCCTACCAAGTCATACAACCAAATTTTGGAGACTGTGGGTTTCGTGGAAATTGCCGTGCCCATGCTGCGAACCTGGTGCAGCTTCAGGAGCGCAAGGCACAAGCTGGGGCTGGGACTTTGCGCCCAAACCCTGGGAAACGCGGTGTAAAAGTGCTAGCCGTGGCCTCCCTCCTGTTCACAGCAGCTGCTGCTGCCCGTGACAGAGAAACATGGATCTGTCAGTCTTACACAGATCAACATCACTAATTTGGTTGCTTCCTCTTCTGCCATGGACTTCTACGGTACTGCAAACACGTGTGATAGCGAGTGTACCTGGAGGACACAAGCATCAAGACAAATGTGCAAAACAGAGGTGCCTGTTTCTTGTTACGGCATAAGCCAATTAGGCTGCAATGCCCGTGTGACAAAACCATTGAAGAATTAGCATGACATTCCCTGCTCCAAAGTCGCAAGGACAAGGAGGGAACGGGAGACAATCCTGCAACAGCCTGTCCTGAGGATGCAGCTTTGGGATCACTTAGCATTGGGGGTTGCAAGAGCACCACAACGAAATCCCTGGTCCTGCCTTGAAATCCTGCTCTGAAGAGTCTGTAAGAGGCAGGAGAGCCCTCAGTGCAGCCTTGGTTACAGCTGTCTGTGATGGTCAGTAATCACCTTCTGGAGACCTATTTCCAGGAGTCCCACTCTCTGTTCCCAAGCTATCACACTCCTTCTTTGAGCCAGCTGGAGACCAGGAAAGGCTCTTTTGAACCTGCAAAATGTCAGGTCTCACATCTAGACACATTCACTAGAATGTCAGCACAGCCTGACCTGATACCCCGTGATGCTCTTAGTTTGTCACTGGCAAAAACCACTCACGTGCTTGCAGGGCTGAACTCTCTCACACACTTTACCTCTCTGCATCCTGCCTACAGAACCTTATTCCTTCCTTCACATCAGGTCTACCATTAGAGCTTTATTCCTGGCATCCTTTAATTTTTTTTAATGATGCTAATGAAATATCCATAACAGATATGCATCACGAAAAGCAAATACTATGTCCAAAAGGCTGCGGGTAGACAAGGTCACCCTCCCACACTGCTCTCATCTGCTTTTCCCCCTGCTTTGCATGACTCCTTGGAACACCTAAGGTCTCATGTGCTTTCTTCTAACTCCATCCTCAGAGATGCTGAAGATCCCTCCAGGCAGCGACATCCTCCTGGTGCAATTCATTTGCACAGGCACCCTCAGAGTGACATCGGGTGGTGGCCAAAAGACTGCTGGAAGTGACTACTAAAGAGCTGCACCACACAGCCAGCAGCTGACATCAGTTCAAACCATCTGCCAGCCATCAAAGGCCATCACCAGTAACAGAATTGCTCCAGGGCCTTCGTAGGGACTTAGTCTTCCACACCCAGGTGACATTGAAAAGCCAGTTGTTTCAGAGCCTGGCCTGCTCTCTCCTCCTCGGGCTCATAAAGCTACACGGTGGAAATCCAAGCAGCAGGGAGAAGAAGTTTAATTACCAACTGAGCAGCTGCTGGTTGACAGTTGAGGGTGCTTCTGGGTGTTTGAAAAGGTGCTGGAAATGCCTTATGACAGTGATGAACCCTAGCAAGGAAACATCTCCCCTGTTGTAGCTGCCTGCTGAGCGTTGAATTATATTCCTGAGGATGAAGGTGAAGCGGTGGCTGCGGGGTGACAGGTGGCAGTGGAATAACTGTCCATTGATTTGGAGCAGCCAGACACAAGGGCACTAGCGGGAGCCTGCCACGATGCTGTTTGACTGAGGCCTTGAGAGAGCACTTCAAAACTGTGTCGTGGCTGTAACAATATATGCTTTTAAAGGCAGTCCTGCCTGTGGAAAGCGGTGGATGGTGAGGGACAGCGTGCTCTGCATGCAGATGGCCAGCTTGGATTTTTTTTTTTGATGCTCCCAGTGGATTTCTATATGCAATAACAAGGAATTTATTTGCAGTAACAAAAAGCAAGAGCGCAGCGCTTAAATTTGGAAAGAGCCAACCCAGCGAGCAAGCAAGCGGCTCGATGAATCAAACCCCGCATAAACAGAAGGGTCCACAGCACAACCGGCAAAGTTTGTGGGATGGAGCTGCTCAACGCACTGCTCAAGGTGAAACTCTATAAAGCTGAAGGCACTGCTGCCTTGTAGCTGCACACTTCTTCCACCCTCCACACCAGATCTCAGGCTGCTCTGCCGTGATGTTTGTTGAGGGACACCTGAAAATCTGTTCCTATCATTAATTTACTGGGCCTGGGAACTCCCTTGTTTCCAGAGGCAACTAGGGAAGGAAACAGGGAAATGGCAAAATAATCTCTTTCTATTAGTGTGATTTGGGCTTATTTCTTGTTGCTGAGGGTGACCCAGGCCCAGAGAAAGCGAATGATGGAGGCAATTAGAGGCAGTCTGTCTTTGAAGTGACTTTAATATAAGAGTGCTTGTATATGTGCCTGTGTAGTGCTGGTCACAGGACTGAAGAAAAAAAAGCAACCAATGGAAAAAAAAAACACAAAAAATCTGCAGTCTGGAAGCCCAGGAAAAGAGAGGGAAGCTGCTGTTGAATTCTTTCCTGGATGATCAAAGGGACATTGGCATTCAGGTAGGCAAACGCGTACCGATGCGCCCGCAGAATAACCACGGGGGCTATCTATCCTGGAGATATAGGCATGCAAGGAGGGAATGCAAGGCAGAGCTGCACACTTTGCCCGGGACAGGCCAGCGAGGCTGGTGCTGAGGAGCTGGACCTGCTGTGTCACTGCTGGCCGGAGCGCCAGGCTCTGCTCCCTCCTGCAAGGTGCAGTGGTGGCCGGGACACAGCTCCGCTAATGACGAGGCTCTTGGCCTTGCTGTTAGCTGCTCAACAAACCCTCGCTAAATGAGCCAACGGTCACAACTCTGTTCTCTGCAGGGAGAAAAAGGTTTCACTTGCCTTCCAAATTCGCTGTGTGAGCTTGTGGGGTTAGAGCTGGGAATCACTAGCCTGCTCGGGCAAGAGGGAAACTCGCAGTGCTCAACAGAGCAGCGTTTCTTCTCTTCATTGCTCCAGTCCCAACTAGCTGCAGCTTTGGCAGTTCTGTCTCAGAGCAGCACTAGCTGCTTAAGGTGTAGTATCCACAGTGCATCCTTCTACCAAAGGGCTGCCATCACTCTCCTTTGCAAGCTCAGAAATTCCCTTCTTGGGATCTTGCAAGGTGCTGACAAGCAGAACTGAAAAGCAAGTTGTCATCAACTATGCCTCAGATCCCCTAGACAAACTGATTGTATTCATGCGCCTGAATTTTGTTTTGTTCCACTGGATTGCTCAGAGATCTGCTAGTGCTTTTCATCCTTCTGCTCCCAACCTTCCCGTCAGACACTGCTGCCTCGCAGGGTCCCCTGTTCCTGCAGCTCCCATGGAGTTCAGCTTAAAATAGGCTAAGGAGAGTCTTCTCCTTCATTTTACTCCAGGCAGGAGCACAGAGTTTTCTTTCTTTCTCAGTGGCAGCCATACATGTATTCCTGCCTAGGCAGGTTAGCAGGAGAGGGGGCTCTCCTGAGCCAAAGGGGGAAAGCAGAGCTGCTTAGGGCCACTTGAGATCAAGTTAATGCCACGAGAGTTGCAAATAAGACCTGATATTATCAGTATCAGTACTCCCATATTGGTCTTATTTTCCAGCCTGATGCAGCACGGGTTTTTTGTTAGAACCCCGCTATACCCAATGGGTACAAAGGTGCTTACATTGAGAATTATATGGTGTCCTTGGCCTTTTGTTAACCAGAGAGGTGTTATTCCTCCAAACCCATCTGGATAATCATTGGCTGATAAGAACTTGCAAGTGTAGGAAAGTGTGTTTAGGAGGCCTAAGACTGACCCTGAGTCAAGCATAGACAGGCACAGTCTGAAAGATCCAAGGATGGACCAGCTTGGGCAAGTGTTCCAGCTACAAGGTACTACTGGCCACTCAGAGCACGCAAAGTCACCACAAATGACACAACAACTCTTGGTGGCACTCGTGAGACTTTGAAAGACAGATATCAGAAAAGGGTACATGAGGAAAAAGCAGCAATTGAACACAAGCTTCCAGGCTGGCCAGCAATACTTGATGCTTAAGTTCATCACTTAAAAGAATAGAACATAATTCCTTTTGTAATGGGGGTGGAAAGGCATGCAGTCTGGACTAGTATTAAGTCCAATCATTACCAAGTGCCAAGTACTTCCTAAGATGGCTCATGCGTTAATTTGAGAAGTCACCTGGTGGCAGTGGGTCACCAGCTCCCTCTACAGACAATCAGGACAAAGAGGGACCCCTGCAGAACCACTACAGCAGATGCATAACAAAAGACTCCCTTTAAACTTCCATCAAGAAACAGATCTTTTTTTTTCCTCCTCATCACTGGCAATAATTATTCCACTGGACACCGAGTCCTTTCCCTGTGGTGAGAGGTCTGTCCCGCTCTCCAATCCTGAGCTGGATCTGGAAATGGCTGCAATTGTATTAGCTTCCCCCAGACAGATACGGGTGTCCTTTGTCTCTTTGGAAGGAAACAAAGGATTTGAGATGATTCGGAGAAAGGGAGGCACCTCTGGGCTGCAGAAAGAGTTCAGCAGCCCGGATCCAGGTGCGTGTTGGCAAACAAAGTGCCAGCACCATTTGAAGTGTCAATACTTCGCAAAAGCAGCGCACGAGCCAGCATGAGCAGAGCAAGCAGACTTGCCTACCCACTGACATCCCAGAATACCAAAGCTTTACACTCCGGAGGGAGCACGTGGTTCAGGTGTCGCATGGATAACACATATTTAATGATATGGATATAGTGGAATGAAGACCCATGTGCAGATGGGGCTGCAGGGCCACAGGAACAGGCTAATGAGGGGAACGGCATCGGGAATGGGAAAATGCTGAATTCTCATCGCTGTCCTGACACCTGGCATTTAACCTCTTTGTTTCATTGTCTCCTATCTGCAGGAGAGGAAATAATAATATCTGGAGCAGCAAGGAGGGACTGCTTAAGAAAAGCATCTTTCCTGGAAACCCCCATCAGGCGGAGCAGCAATAGCTGCCCTCTATCCTAGCTCTCTACCTGCGATGCTGAGAACTTAGTGTCTGGGGAAACGGCATTTTCTTTTGTCATTTTGCTAGTAATATATTCTCTACTTTGTCCTCCGTGAACATTTTGTTCCTTCTTTCTGAGATTTCTCAATATTTGTAGGTGAGAGCAATATGGTCCCCCTGCTCCTATCCGTATGAGGCATATTCTTCCAAAGACAATCCAGATCGCAGGCAGGGGGCAGGGTATGTGTAAAAGTGGGCAAGCTGTTCTCTCCTCACAATAATTAGAGACTACTTCAGTGCCAAGGAGAGAGAAGAATAGAGTTGCACCTGCTTGCAGTTCCCAGTCCCCCTGGGTGGCTTGGTGCTGCCAGAGGACACCCGGCTGGCTCGGTGCTTGCTTGTCACTTTGGGCTGAGCTGAGTGGGGAGAAGGCGGTGGGTGTGCGGTGATGGGGGAGAGCTGGGGAGGACACCAAGCAACACCATCCATCAGCCAAGTGTTCCTGAACTGGGTGCCTAATCTTTACCTAGGTTTCCTGCTTGCTAAATACACTGCTGTCACCTATAGCTTTTAGCTCTAGAAGTTGAAAACCCTTTAGTGTTCCCTAAACTGCTGTAGATGCAGACTCAGGCGCTCAGCTTTTCTACACTCCCCCAACGATAAGCGTTGCTCAAGCCAGACCATCCCATCGATCACTGCTGGCGACAGCACACAGCGCCGAGGTCCTTGTGCTAGACTCCTGCCCAAAGGATTTAGGCTGTACGATGGACGGAGTTTGCCCCCTTGCTGCGTTTGGCAATGGACTGCTCCAGAGAATACAGACAGTGGGGAACAGAAGCAGGGGGTGAGAGGACAAAGCAAGAGAAAGGGTTGGTTTGTCCTACTTAATAGTGACATCTTAATATAGCAGGGTCACACTTTTGCTCTGTGCATCTCTGTATCAGAATGACAGCTGACGCAGTAGTTTATCTATGAAAAACTGCCCTGGGACTAACACATAACGTACCAGAGGGCATCGCATTGCGAGAACCATCATTCACTACCTGAGGTGCTGAACGGGTTGATCCCAGGAGGTTCCTGTCTTTGCAAAGCACCTGATGCACTGCAGTTTCCAAAATGTGATAATATAACAGAGTATTTGCTTTTTCGGCAGAACTCACTTGACCCTTTTGCTGTTTCTGCCTCTGAACTGTTTGGCAATACTTCTTTGGAGGAACTACAGCAAAAAACTCAGATGCCAGGACTTGGAGATAAGCAGCCAGCAAAACAACCAATTTCCATACAGTATATAGAAAAGAAGAGGAGAAAAAAACACTGGGAATACCTAATGAACCTAGGTGGAAAACGGGGCAAGGGAGTAGCAAAATGAAACAGATTGCAAGGTCACAGCAAGTTTTAACAGAGATCTAGCAGGTAGATGAGGGGAAAAAGAGCAGAAGCAGGGAAAGAAGATGGGAGTAAAGTAAGGAGTTCAGAGCAGTTTGTGCAGTGGGGAGGGATCTTTCAGAAGCATTTCACCTCCTCATTATATAGAAAGTACCATCTCAAAACAGAGCAATAACCCATCTAGTGAAATAACGTACTGCCTGGTACTGGATGTTTCAGAACGAGGTTACTTGTTCTAAAACAAGTACCTTTAAGCACCTCTTGCCCGTGACACCCAATATAATGCAACACCGAAGCAGCAACAATCATCAGCGCATTTAATTTATAATTTCAGGCAAGTGCTAGGTTTTTGTTTTGAGGCAACACAGTGGGCAAACCCATCTGTTCCCACGCAGAAAGAAAGACCTTGTACCATTTTAGCATTAATGCAAGTGCGCCCCATGCTACTACAATTACTCTACTTGTTTTCCCACTCTCTGTTGCAGCGAGTTTCTCGGATTAATGCCTACCCTGTTCTCCGTGTTTTTTCCTCTCAGCCCTTAAATTGCCAAGCAGTCCACAAACATGGGGCTTATAGGACAGAATAGGAGTTTGCTCCCACTCCCCTACACAGATCTAGGGCTTTTTATGCCCCTGTCATACAGGGCACCACGGGTTGGCACCACCCCGTAGGTGAACCGGGATGGGGCAGCCGCAGAGCCCTTGGTCCATGCCAGGACACACGGCTCTGTCTGAGCCTGGGGACAGCTGGGCAGGCTGAGCTCTCACATCCTGCCTGCATTCCCTTCATTGTCCCTATCCAAACTGATACCTGCTCCATCAGCACTGCCCCTATGGTGCCTTTTCCCTCTCCTGCAGGTGAGTCCCTGTCCTGCCGTGCCCACCAACGGCTCCTTGTCCCATCTCTCCCACTCCATGCATTGTTCTTGCTCCAGCACCTCTACAGCCTGGTCACATCTCCACCACACCCATCTGGATCAGCACCGGCATCCAGTCTCCCCTGGGCAGCAACTCCTCCACCATCCCCAACCAGCTTAGGGACAGGTTCCCACTCCATCAATCTGGCAGCACCTGAGCACTGCTTGCTCTCCAGACCGGTATCTGCTTCAGCACCTTTAAATGCACCGATACCCAGTCGAGCATCCCTACCCGGACCAGTACCTGCTCTAGTGTCAATACCTGCACCACTTCCCAGTCCAGCATCCCTAGCCGGGCTGCTACCTGCTCCAGCAGTCTACTGGACCAGTACCTTGACACTCAACCGGGACTGGGACCAGCACTTGTTCCAGCACTGCTCCTGAGACCGGTACCTCAACGGGACCGGTACCGGCCCCGACACCTGCCCCAGCCGGGACGAGCGCGGCTGCCCCAGCCCGGCACCGTCCCCCGACCCGCGGCGGGACCCGCCCCCCCCCCACCGGG
>NW_010588225.1:0-17773 GCF_000705375.1 Tinamus guttatus | reverse complement strand
TCGCTCGTGCTCACCGCGGTGATGCCCTTCCGCGCTCTTCCCCGCGGGAGAGCCCTGGCATCGGCGGCGCTTTGTAACTGGAGACGGTTAATAGTTAATTACAGGTATCTTTGCTGGCGTTTGTGCACTTTATGGTAACAACAATTGTTTTCACACTCCAAAAACAGACCATGATAACTGCAACAGACCGTCCATAACTCTCTCAATCTCACTTGACTTGGACGAGGCAGAATTCATTAAGCAAAGAACGCACAAGGAGCTCCACGATGGAGGCACCTGGATGTGTTTCTGCCACGCTCACAACCCCTGCATCCAGCCTCCTGGCATGATCTTGGATTTTGCTATGGCTAGAAAAGGCTGCTAAGGCTGGGGCTGCAATTTCTGTCCCGCAGAGAGAGAGGAAAGTGTATGAATGTGAGGGCTGGGAAAGAGGAAAAGGGGACTGATTGGACCAAAAAATGCCCCCAAAACCCAAACCAAAACAACAAAGGCCTTCTCCTTGAGTTCCCATTACTCCAGCACCTGCCATAGAGCAGAAAGGCCAGCCTGGCAGAGGGGTTAGTCAAGGCCAACCTGGCAGAACGTGTCCAAATCCAAGTACAATTCTTTTGGACCAGAAAGTTGTTAAAGATGGGAATGCCTAGTGATATATACACAGCCAAGCTGGAGAGGGAGGCAGTGGATTTATAATGCAGCAGATATAAGGAGCACAGATGTGTTGCGAGAGAGATACTAATTGCTTACATATTTAAAACAGCATCTTTAGCTTGAATGGGAGTCACCATTAAGCAAAACAGAGCTATTAACTGGGGCCACTTGGAGCGCTGCCATTTTCTGTTCCGTGCATGGCTTTTTGCATCAGAAAAAAAGTGTTGCTTAGGCCATGAGGCTTCTCCAATAGCCGTGTGTAAGATTACAGAGTATTGCAGAGCTGTGCCGATAGTTACAGGAGCACAGGCAGAGGAAAGCGCGCTTGGTGGAGGACTTTTCATCGGGATTAGCAGATGTGCTTTCCTGGGGATTCTTCAAAAAGAGAAGACAAACAAATTGTTGTTGCATTTATAGGTAAAAAATACAACATAGGTGAGTCTGGTACAAATACACTCTAGCATGTATGGCAAATTTACAGTCTGCTATACAGCTTTTTCTAATAGAGCCTGCTCAGGCCCCTGGGGGGAATGTGATTTTAGATGGTGTAAGTAGCCCCATAATTTACCTGCTGTATAAATCTGAGAAAACACTTATTTTCTTCTATTCCTCTTCAACTTCTTTTGCTTGCTGTATTCTGGAGTTTCACAGGAGTGTGACTGGCTCAGGAAGGAGGAAGGAAGCAGGCTTTGAAGAGGTGACCTTGCTGGCGTTGAGGTTTCCTGAGAGGCACCAAAGCAGAGCTCTAGTCCCCTGGGATTTAGAAGCATCTTAATGCAGTTGGTTTCCCATGACTTACAAATCCTTGAGAAAACAGGCAGCAATATCTGCTTCTGCATCTTTTTCAGCTCCATCCTGGGTGGTGTTTCAGCCTCCATCTAATCCTTAAGTTGCCAATCAGGGTGGCTAAATCCAAGAATAGAAGTATCAATAGACGCTGAGGAAGAAGTGGAGTTTTCTTCACTCTGTGGTGGGAGCCAGTTTGCCACGGGATGCCGCAGGGATGCCTAGCTGCTGAGATGCTCCTTTAGGTGAGGAGTAACTCATATTAAAAGACATATGTCTTACACAGTGCTCTTGTGAAAGGCAACGGAAACACTGGTATTAACTGAAGTAACGCCACATTACCAAGTGCAACTTGGTGGTGAAAGCCTTGCCATCTTGTTCCATTGCTGAGGGCTAAATTCTGCATGATCAGGAGTCTTGCTGGAGCAGTAGCTAGAAATGAATATAATAGGTCCTGACTACAGGGGAGTATGTTTTAGTCTGCATTTACTCTGAGACCATCCTTTAGAGCTCCTTGCCAGACTTGCTGGAGGAGGTGGTAATGCATCCTAGCTTCATGCAATGCTCTGTCCTGAGGAAATACAAACCACTTTAGAGCAAGGGCCATAGTTCCTCAGATCCTAGTCTTTCTGAACATTCAAGCCACTATGACTGTACAGATGATTTTACTTAAGCAGGTGCACAAGTTTTGCAGGATTGGGTCCATAAGCATCCAGAACCTCAGTTTTATGTCTCATTGATAAGATGGGTTGCAGGAAGATAAGAGCAAACTGTCAAAAACAGACTGTTGTGGTAGAATAATATGTTCTGAAACAGAATAAAAGGCTATTATATCTTCTAGTTTCTAATAATTTGAGAAATAATTTTCCACTCCAGAACATTTGCAGTAAATACAATACGGTATACTGAAAAAAAAAATCTTAGCATGATGGCAAAAGTAGCACCAGAACAATATTGCATTTTGCTGCTTTGAAGGGAGAAAAGAAAAGAGAAGGCATTTTACATTTTCTTTTGACCTTTGAGAAGTATCAGGAATGTGTAATAGCCATATTCCCCAACAATAGCTCTGAGGGCTCAGGGAATAAAAGTTAAACACCTAGGGACATTTACAAACAACTGACAGAGAGGTGGTGAATTTAATATGTGGATATGAAAGGCACAGATATGCAGAGAGTGCAAAAATAATACATTTTTAAAGATGTTTCTAATCTATGTGAGCAGCTTCACCGAGAAAAGTATGGGGATCTGAACAAGCAAAGGGAGGGACAGACAAGATGACAGACTAGGTCTTTTCTATGCTGTGATGGATGATAAGACTTAGCACAGTGAGAGGTCTCAGGGGACCTTTCTCCTTCAAATTTGCGATGCTGTAAAATGCACATAACCTTTATCATATCTATCAGGCAAAATGGACAAAGTTTACAGCCCATTTTACACACCTAAACAGTACCGTGATGTGATAAATAGGCATGACGAATGGGAGTTCGTTGTAAGCAGGGTCGCAGCACTTCATTGCCTCATTATTGGCAATCAACCTGGCTCTAGGTGCTTTCTCCAGTGAAAACCTTGGGCCTCCTGCAAAAGTCAGGCACCTCCCATGGGGCATGATGTGTCTTTTCCTCCCCAATAAGTTCATTAACAGGAGCAAGCGTCACTGATTCAGTGTGTTTGATGCCCTCCATCTTCTCCTGAACACTCTTGTCAGTCCCTGCACAGAGCACGGCTCAGATGGAGGGATTTCAGAATATCACTCTGATATAAAACAAAACAAAACAAAAGCCTCTTTGCTCATGGGTGGAGAAATATCTACGAATAAAGGCTTCTGTGCAACTGCCTGAAGGCCTGGCACCTGGGCTCCTTACCTGACTTTATTTGCCCTTGGGTAGGTCTTTTCCACGCACATCCTAGAGTGGCTAAGTCCATTGCTATTGCTAAGTGCATTCACCTACCTCCTGGGTGAAGTGGGATTCTTAGAGACATTCAAATGTTGATATCTTATGCATAGGCGCAGGAGTATTTTGCTTTTATGACAATGATGAGATAGAGCTGAGATAGAGCGCTAGCTCAGGCATTTGGACACAGCCCAGTGCCAGTGAATCTGCATTTGCCCAGTTCCTTGTGGAACTGACTCGTGAATCACCATTGCCCCTGATCTCCTTGGCTGCAGTGGGGAGTCCTTGCTTTCCTTGGATGAAGGACCAAAGCCTTCCCTGATTTTTCTTCTCAGGGATTTTTGCCATCTGATGAAGGAATATGAGCCTGCCACGGCCTCCCTACCCAGAGCAGTGTAGCAGCAACACAAAGCTTCGGTGGTTTACAAGAAAGGGAGAAAGGAAAATTAAATTGTATTAATTTCAAGCTCTATTAGGATTTTAAGAAAGTAAAATCAATAGAAAAGGATGGAATCAGTAGGGAACGTGACCTTATTTTCCCAGTGTCTGAGGAGAACAGCACACAATGGAGAGAAAAAATATGCACAGCCACAAAAACTGGTTGGTTTCTTTGATGTTGAACGAGAGAAGTTAAAATGCTTACATTTGATTGGCATTTGGGAGAAGTGTCCAAAGGAAAAAGCAAAAAAATCACCGCCCATTAGTCCCTTCCATTTTTTCTCTCCTGCAGTAAATTGCAAAATGGTGTGATCCATGCAACATTTCATCAAATACGACTTCCCATTGTCAGAACAAAATGTTTGATATAAAACAAGAATGATCTTTCTTTCTTTTTGGTCAGATAAGCTGTTTTGGATTAATAAAAATGCCACAGCACAATGATATTGATAATTTGCATGTGAAAAGCCTTCCACCTGGTAATGAAAACAATTTTTCAGTTTTGCCACCACTAGTCACAAGAGATAAGGCCTGTCGTCCTCCCCCTCACAATTAACCAAGCACAAAAAAAATGGAAAAGGTAGAAAATGTGTGACAATCGCAAATTGCTGGTTATCTGAACCTGATGTTGAGGTATTGATATACCCAAATGCATCTGCACAGCTGGCATTCTACCCACTCTATTATAGTCTGGCCGTGCATGCATGTCTAGCTGGGCAGCTCCAGTGTGGAGAGGCAGAACCGACTATGAGCTAAATCTAAGGTTTTTATACCATGTTAATGGCATTTGGCTAAAATCCCCAGTTTACATCATCCCTTTCTTTGCGGCAGGCAAGCCGCAGGGTGGCACTGTTGGGTGTGCATGTGCGCACGTGTGTACATACATACACACACACACTTTTTTTCCCTTTTTCTTTTTTTTTTTTTCTCTCTTTCTTTCACTCTCTGTCAGCCTGGGCTGGCAGGGGCACCCTAAGAGAGGGCACAAACCCGGGCATGTTTTGCTCATGCCTGATGAGCAGAAGGTCATCCAAGGTAGAAGGAAGGAGAAAGAAACAGACTGGAAGATGGTTGCAACTCTGAAGACAGTTGGCTATTGCTGTTTTCTTTCACCAACCTGTGCAGCTCCACAGCTGTAAGGAGCAAATCCACAAAGTTCAACCACCGTGTCGGCATTACAGGCACATGCAAGCAGCCCCAGCGTGTCCTGGAAATTTGCATTTGCAGCATTTGTCTTGCACAGTCATCAAAGCAGCAAAGCCCTTTGCCGGTAATACTGAAATAGAAAAGGCACAAGCTACCTGCTCTGTTCTCTGCCTTTACCCTAACTCCCACACTTCCTCCCTGTTCTCCTACCCCCTACCAAAATAACTAACTCGGCAAAGCCACTTTTTCAGTGACTCAGAATATGCATATGTACTTGGTTATATATGAAGCAGGCACAGTTCTTGCATAGGACTAGTAATGATTTGAATATAACAGCACATTTCCCCAAGATAAATCCAAACTGGTAAGTAGTTCTCACTTATAATGGTAGATTGTGGCTGATAAACAGATACGAGTTTCAGATGCCAAATTCAGACCCCATCTGTTTTTGAATTTTGTCTCTTAGTTCAAAGCTGCTAGGATATGGCATTTCTTTTATGTCTGTTTCTTCAGTGCAGCATCATCATGGTATTTCTGTCTGCATTTCATGGTCCTTAAAGAACAGGTCGTATTTGAAGCTACATCTGGGCTGTTTCGAGTTGGCAGGCTCAATTAATCTTGTCCTGTATTTGATACGAACACACTCTCCACATCTGTGTCAAGGAGGTAGTTTGGATAAACAACTCTACATGTAGATGGAGAATGTAAACATGTAAGGACACAGTGAAGTGTGGAGAAACCCCTTGAGGTTAACTTGAGATAACAGATTTTTTTTCTTGTCGATGAGAAATCAGAGTGGAAAAGAGAGGACTGGAGGAGAGGACATGAGAATAGATAAAGACAGAAGAGGAAAATTTTAAGACCCGTTCTGTGGAGCCACCATCTGAAGAAGGAAGACAGGGGCTAACCACTAGGAAGTTCATTACTTTAGTGATAAGTATGCACAAGAAAATCTGCAAGAAGATTGTGTCTTCTCCCTGATCATCTTGTCTTGTGGTCCCAGGAGAAAATTTGATCTAAAGCATTTGCAAAATGCACAAAGTATACAAACAACAGAAACAAACAACCAAAAGAAGAAAAATCACATGTACACATGGCCCTTTGCACGAGAGCTTTTCTGCAAGGAAAATACAAGATTCAACAATATGTTTCATTTAACACAAATGACAAGTCTTAAGGGGCGAGGTGAAAAATTGAGCTTTTTCTCCTCTCCATCTCTTGCTAATAGCTAAAAACTGCTGTGCAAAAGGCCTTTAATATGAAACCATGTTTCAGCTCCAGAAAGGCACTTGATTTCTGTCTATAGCTATTGTCACTTCATCCCCATCAGTAATGAATGCTTTTTTGTCCTCTTTTATACTAATATTTCCCAGTGCAACCTCCCAACCCTCCTTTATGCCCTTTATGGTGTGCAGAGCTGTTGAGTGAATTGCCAAGGCTGCAGGAAAAAAAAAATCTCAGAGAGTAAAGTAGGGCAGAGGAATTCCCCCAATAGCTCTAGCCAGAAGCTGTAGTGAAAACATAGCACATAGGTTAGTTCTTCCTGTGAGAGCAAGACCTTAAGTTCCTAGCAGAGAACTGACCTAAAAATTGGACTTATAGCAACCAAACTCAAAGAAAATCGCTTCTAGTTTTCCAAAAAGCACTAAATGAATTGTGAACACCACCATCACAGTGGAAGCAACTTCAGTAGGGTATTTTCAAAGTCCTACTCCCCTTCCTAAGTGAAAGATTTTTGAATATATGGCCTGTGGGGCACCAGGTGCTTGAAAAGCCACCTCTGTCAAAAGTTAGTTTGTCAGCAAAACGAGAACATACATGTTGGGAAAGAAAACTTCAGTGCAGCTTGTGCCTAAATGTGATTTTGCTCTGATCTTAGATCATTAGTGTCCTTTGTGGAGGGGAATATGAATGATTGATTTGCTGTTGGATGGAGCCTAGCACAGCAAGATATCATCAGAAGGGGGAGACTGCACGTAATGCTCCTGGCAGGTTTAAGTGCTCTGTACTGATGTACAAGGAGCGGGTACATGTGTGTGTGAGAGAGGAAAAGAGCCAGCATGAGGGAGAAAGACTACAGGCATGTAACAGACTTCCTGACCTAGTGATTTATTTATGGCATTCCTCGAGGGGAGGAAGCCATGCAAAGACCTTGAGCCTGCATGCTGCAGGAAATGGTATGCCTGAATATATTTAGCAAGTGACAATACACGGCACAAAATCATCTACAGAGGATGGGAAAAATACTTCCACAGCTTGTGAGCTTATTGATAGAATCAGAGAAGAGAAAGAGTTTTATCCGGAGATATCTGGAAAGATTTGCCTTGCTGTTTTCTATAAATAAATTACAATAAAGACTCTGTGAAGATTCCTCTTGCATTGTTTCCTAGAAAGCCTGGATGTGTCATCTTCCAGGGAACACCTCACCATGCTTTGTTTTGGACTGGCCATCTCCTTCAAGGACCTCTGCAAGGAATTTTGAATACTAAAAGCTATCTAGGATTTATTAGGAAAAAAAAAAAGGCTCTGTTAGCACTGAGACCCCTGTAAGGTGTATTTCACAATGAGCTGCGGTCTCTGGGGTAGGTGAAAAATGAAAGAGAGAGTGGAATCAATATCAGATGAAATCAGCAGCAATGTTCACCAGTCCAATGAATACTTGCATTGATGAACATTGGGGACACTTGTGAAGTACATTATAACACATAAGGGAACTGCACAAAGACTAACCCAACTCACTAGAAGACCAAGGGAGCGAGGTCTTCACTCTGTGAGGTGCTGGATTCACAGCTTCTTACATCTGTGTAAGAAGCTGTGAATCCTTCTAACAGCTTCCAATTAAGAGCCCATTACCTTGGGTGTAGCTAAGCTGCTGTTGCAACTGCCACCACAGATAGGTTACCTACGTGGATCACCTTCATTCCGAAGTGTAGGAAAGCCTGGATTCCACCAGGATGGTGCAGCTGCACTGGGGCCTGTGGCAGTGTGACATGAGGCTGCAGCACGCTGGGTGCGGAGCAGGGGGATACAGGGAATTCAGGAGCATTCACCAGATGTTTCCCTTGACAGCACATTACGCCCTAAAGAAGGGCTCAGTCACATCTTGGAATTCTTAACGTTAGTGTTTAAATTGGACTTAATCAGAAAGATCTTAAACAAAAACCTAGACCCACCCATTTTGTCCTCTAATTCAACTGCAAATCCATCAGTGCCACCAAAGGGGCTGCCCTTTACTCCATATCCAGAACTCCTCCAATGTCAGCTAAGATATTTCCAAGTAAGCTTCTGATTTTGGAATTTCAAAAGGTAAGAAGTTCATGACTGAGCCTTCTGGAGACCCTTGGGTGACATAAGGCACCAAGGCTTCCAGGTTTCTTCCCAGCTGTGCAAACCTGAGGGTATGATGAACTGAAGATCACTCAGAAACATCAAGCTGTGACTTGATGTGAGCAGCTGGATTAATCACTCCAGGAGTGGACCTAATGTGTCCTAGGACTGGGAATGTCATCCCGATCCTAGGTTAAAAAAAAATCTCAATTTATATATGGGAATATAATGATCAATCAAACGTTATTGCTCCTGCTTCCATTATGGCAGCTTATAATCACATAATAAAAGCACATAAGGAAAACAACATAAAAGCACACAATAAAAACACAGAATACTTCATTATATAAGTATTGCCATCTTAGCACATCCTGAGTAAAAATACTGAGGACTTCTTGAAGCTTCTAGCATGTGCTCGTAACCTTCATAATGCTACATCACACCCTTTCATTCAGGGAGTCTCATCTACTCAGATGACAATGGTTTTGGAAGGCAAATACGATTGTGTAGATTCAGCAAGAGTCTGAGAGGAATCTGAGGGAATCTCCAGACAAGTTTTGCCTTCTTATCTATTTAAGGTTATATAGAAAATACTAGAAGAATAGCATTTTCAGCCTGTTATATTATGGCCTTATTGGAAGAGCCACATGAAATGCGTGTTGTGCTAACCCTTCCTTGCAACTTGAGAGAGAGATCGTTTTCATAGGTAGCCCTTTCCTTCACTTTCAAGAATCCAGACAGCTTGCTCTGCCTCCCAACTCTTGGTTCATCTTCCTTTTCCTGGTACTATTTGATATCTTCTCTCTGACAAAGCACGATTTGCTTTTACTGTAGATAAATCAAAACACAAACATACTATAGTCCCTGGGCTAATGGATAACTCTTGAGCACAACAGATGATATTAATCCATGCTAACTTGGGTTTACACCCAAACTGTTTTAATTTATGCCAGATGACTTACATGGCTTACGAGGCCATTTCAGACTAATGGCAGTTTTTGCCTGTGTAGCAGTGGTCGTTTATCTCAGGAAAGTTACTTTTATCAGATTCGTGTGGCTGGCCACCAAATCTGTCCACTTGTCTCCAGTTATTGCAGTGAGGAAATAAAACAACGATTAATCATCAGCCCCTCCAGTGATTTTCTCCTCCTCTCTGATATTACCAGAATTGTCACTTCTTACTTTAATATGAGCTCCTGGAGTTCCTTCTACCCTCCCCTCCACCTTTTATTATTTTTTAAAGTATTAGGGCGAGACTGCAAACATAAGTGCTCAGCTACAGTTTTTTTGTTGTTGTTGTTTTTTTTCCTTTTAAACCTTTTACTGTTATTCGTAACATCTAAGGTAACTGAGCTTGGTTTTCTTGAAGATTAAAGACAATATTATTTCTGATTTTATCCAGCTGCTTATTTTGCATCCTTGGAAGCATTCTATACTCATATGCCTTTGCTTTTTTCCCCCTTACATCCATCTCTTTTGTTTGTTTGACACAATCATGCTGAGAAAGGGGAGAAACATAAACTATGCAAATGTGATTTGATCATATTGCTGGTAGGGGGCAGGTTCAGTCAATGAAGCTGCTTTGAACTCTCTTATGTGCAGTCAGCTGGAGTTTATTTGTAAAGAGGCCCCTGAAATTGCATAGCACAAGGATGCTGACCCAAAGCCCACTAAAGAGATGCCTCTACGAGGGCTTTGGATTGGGCACAGTATGTAAACATCTGCACATGCAATCTACAGATTTGGGAAAAGCTGGAGTCTGATTTACCAAAACCCATAGACTGATCCAGCCAATGAACTGAAATAACAATGCAGAAATTCCTCAAATCAGTTCAATCTCTCTCTTAAACATGACAACCACAGTCAGAGGCTTTTTCTCCAAGTTCTCAGCCTCTGCAGTGAGAATCATTTGAGGGCACAGCAAATTAATCTGTATTCACCTAATTTCCTTTCATCTTGGATGCATTTCATCAAATGCATCCAGTGTATTCACCTAATTTCCTTTCATCTTGCTTTGCATCTAACATTTTTGTAAAACTGTTGTTAGCAAAAGCATTATAGATGAAGGCAATGAAGTTGCCCCCTCCCCACAGGACCAGCTCTGAATTGGGTCCTTGAGATTTTTACTCTTTTATCTACTAAAAAGGAATATTAAATAGTTTAATTGCCATGTAATGAGATAACTCTAACAAGTTAATTAGTTCTCAATTAAGTTGCATTTACCATATATTCTGAATGTATTGTTAGCAATTAATGACACCTAATGAACTTGAAATAGCAACTGAGTTTACAATGATAAGACAAATAATAATAACAATAATGCTCACACTTGGTTTCATAGTGCATTAGAAACAACAAATGATTTAATAAATATGTGGTTAAATCACCATGTCTAGTGCAGAAGGTAGAAGGGTAAATTTATTCCGGCACGTCTAATAAAATCTATTAGGAAAGAAGTGGCTTTCATGTGTAGGCCTTATTGAAGAAAAAAAACCTCCCCAAGAGCTTTATGAGAATTTCAAAAGAGAAAAGAAAGAAAAGTTACACGATAAGGTCAGTTACTCAGTTTAGACTTAAGAAAGCAGTGCTCAGATCATAATAAATGCTTGAGCCTGGTGGACTAAAATGAAGATCCTGAGGTGGAAACTCCAGCAGATGAAGAAAAAGAGTTAAATTCTTTTCCAAGATCATTTAATCATGTGAGTATGTGGAGAACAATTTGTCTCAGTGCTACGAGTTAACCTCCTCTTAACGCTTTGCATGATGAGAGTGCCACACTGAATAGGCATTAGAAGGAAAAAAAACCCTACAAACTAATTTACATTTTAATGAATTTTTAATTGAACCAAAATCTGTTGTTTCTGTTTAAAGATGCAGTGTTGACTTTGTGGTCTGTGCTGCTGAGAGCCAAGTGGGATCTTAATGTGATAAAAACAATGATAACGCTAAGCTTAATTAGGTTTGAAAGCATGTCTAGTAAAGTGGCAGGGAATACAGGAATAAAAATATTACCTTCCCAGCTCAGACCTAAACAGTGGGAGGCCAGGCAGAACGTAGCCTGCTCTGCCAGGCCTAACTACGATTAGGTGGAAAAAAGGCAGCTATTTTTGCTTACTTGTGCACAGAGCAGCTGACTACATCATTGTCAAGTAAGAGACAATCTGACCCCAGGTGTAATAGGATCATCCACAGGTGATGATATACCTGTAAGTTTTCTGCTATCACATCCAACATTAATAGTAGGCAGGATCTACCGGGGTTTCTCTAATCACTTTTCATTACGGGCTGTATCAGAATGCCAAAGTCTGGGATTTACAGCTTCCAAAGCCAAAAATTGGAGTCATCAGCTCTTAATCCTCTTTTGCTGTCCTGCTGGAGAAATCCCTGTACATCCAAGCTTCCCTAGAGTTAAGAGGACTCAGATATCTGAGTTCTTACTTCAGGATTTCTGACCAGCTTCACTTGAATTTAAACAAAAATCACTCCCTAGTTTTCAATTGCACTCATTCTCTTTCTCTCTCTCTAGGGTATGTATAATCCCTTTCCAGATAACTTAACGCATTCCTTTGTCTTTTTAATGTCTTTTCCTAATGTCTTGTGCCATGCAATTTGCTAAGCTGACCATGACACACACAGACACTCCTAAAGGGCTCCCCTAAATAAGAACAGAACAACTTCAATGTCACTGTTTTAACTTTTTTTTTTTTTTTTTTGGCAGATCCTCTTTTTTCCTTCCTCTAGCTGCTCCCATTTTTTTTGCAGATCCTCTTTTTTCCTTCCTCTAGCTGCTACCAAGGTGTGTTTTTTTTTTTTTTTGGTTGTATGCTCATTGTTTCAACTAATTACACCATGCTTTTTATCCGTTATTTGTTAATTTATTATTGGTTCCATTCTGAACACCAGCTGAATAGACTCCTTGCTTCCATAGAAAGTCCAAGTTTCTGGCACTTTACCTAAATAAAACTGCAGCTCTCAAAAACAAGTTATAACAGTATGTTTCGGAGCCTGTAAAAATCACCATACAGGTTTCATCTTCAGCATTCTGCTGATACCTACCACATCCTTCATTTTTCAGCAATTTGCTCCACTATTGCTCTGATACTTGAGTTTATATTGCATGTGAGTGACTATGCTTCACTGCTAAACTTTATTTGCCATACTATTTTTGACATCCAAAAGGGAGTCTGTGACCCATCCCTTCTTTCAGTGTCAGCGGGCAATAACTTGGTTCCCTATTAGATTGGGCTGGAAAAACATTCCCCCTTAGAGACATCAGGTTTGTTATTTAAAATATCCTTCTGCTCATAGCGAGAACAGAACAGTTAAGACAGAGCCTTACAACTCATCGCACACGTAAAATTGTAATTGAAAACAAACTTTGTTTATTTTACTGTTCCATCCATTTTTAAACTGATAGTGATTTCATGGTCATAGGTGTTAAACCATGAATTCCCGTATCTGCTTTGCTGCATCCGACTCAGCTGCTGCTCTCTGGAGCTAGATAATTTGTACAGAGCCCCAGCTCTCCTCACATTGCCTAATTTTGGGAAATTTGCCCTGTCTGTCCCTTCTTGCTTTGCAACACTATGAGCTGTCAATGAAGCTTGCTGTTGCTTAGCGTGATAAGCAGACTGGTGAAAGAACAGCCCTTGGTCCTGCCAGGGACCAATCTCAGAAGAACTGGAGCATCAGGGAATTAATGAAAGAGAACTTATTGGGAGCTGTGACTTCCATTCGGGGACACTGAGATCCCCAGAATTGTGCATATTAAGAGAGTTAATATACTGAGCACACAACTCCGCTGGCTCTCACCCTGTACAAAATATTGCAGATAAGTCTTGGGTCACCTCCCCACAGGAAACTATCAGAGATTCTTGAGGGTAGCAAGGTGCTAATATATGCCACCTTCCCAGGAGAAGATCCCAGGAAGGTCGGTATGTCTCCAAGATTGCAGTCCTTCTAAGATCCTTTTTGATTTGCCTATTGAGCAGAAGAGATACCAGTGTGGAGCTGGAAGCCTGGGTGCAAGACCAGTTAGCAAGAAGCTCTCACAAGACAGACAAACTGAGGAAAGAGACTTTTTTTGCCTGTCTTTTCTCTCTGCCTGCTACACTTGGGCTGGAAGTTGTCACTCTCCAACACACAGGAACAATATATCTTGAAATCCAGGAAACCGCTGTTGAATGCCTGCAGTATCTTCACATTTATATGATGATCATCTGAGGCATGTGAAGACTCAGACTTCTGCAGACAAGCCCTAAGTGTGGGTGCATATTGCCTCATTTGGCTTTCTTCCTTCAAAGGAGTCTTTCAATAAGACATGCCCTTTATCACCTGCCTTTCTCATCTCACTATTTTCTATTCTCTCCTCCCTTGCTGCTGCGAGGAGTAAAATGTCGAGTCAATTGGGTGATTTTCCACTTGGCTCTGACAGCGCTGAAATTTGGGGCCATTTGGAGGTCCCGTGGAGCAGCACCAAGCAATGGCCCAGAGCCGAGGGAGCTCCCCCTCCTTTTCTAACAAGCCTCAGCAGTGTAGCTGGCAGGTTCTGATGAACAGGGCAGCTGAGAAGGTTCTTGGTGACAGAGGTCATCTCTTAGTCAGCTTAGGACATTTCCTTGGAGAGCTCTGTAGATTACAGCTGTGCCTCTGAATTTAGCTTGATGGAGGTGTAACATGGCCTCTCCTACTTTCACAGGTATAGTGATATTCAGTAAATCAGACTGAATGTCAGACAGAATAATTGCCAGTGTGATGAACTACCTTTATTTACTGGCTAGGTCTTTTCTATCTGGTGGCTCTAGCTGTACTAGACCAGTTCTTGCTGCAGGGTGAGGTGAGAGTCACAGGATGTGCAGCCTCAGATGAGTTTTTCAGAGCAGACTCAGGGAGTGAGCATGTCAAGACACAGTCCAGAGGCTGTTAGCAAATTATCTACTACAGGCACACACATACGATCAGCAGGTGGGCAGATGTCATGCTGACTCCACACCACCAAGCTGGGCCTGCACATGGGGTTAATACTGCTGCTATTTTATCACAGCAGAAGCTGAGCTCCGATTCGCAAACTCTACCAGCCACACTTTGCTCAAACACCTATTTCAAGCTTCTTTCTGTGATGGGTGAAGAACAAAGTCAGCTAATTGCCTTTTTGTCTATTTAGGTGCACATGGCCTACCACTACAGCAAAGCTTCTTGAAGTGGATTGGCCCCCTAATTTTTTCCATAGAACAATGTAAGATCTTTCTCCACTGCAGTTGAATTAGGACTCTTGATCATATTCTCCCATATTGTACCTTTGCTTCCACCTTTTTATCTGCTTCTACCATTGTTTCTCTTCAGAGGTACCAGAGGCTGGAAATGGGCACATGAGGAGAGAAAAACTGTGAGCTCAGAACGATACAATGTGAATCAAGCTGAAAAAAACAGTTACTGAAACAAAGCTGTCCCTTATATACCAGTTCCACCAACCCCCGCATGCTCCTGTCTCATCTGATTGGCTGGAGCCTTTAGAGCCTCTCTCCTGATTGGTTGTTGTCAGGCTCCGTGGATCTTCCCTCAGGTCGCAGGTTCAGAGTAACCTTTTGTTCTGCGCCAGGTGCAGACTCCAACATCTCCTCTGGCTGGTTCATCAGGCAACCATTTTCCTCCAAGAACTACTCCACAGGCAGCTGGACCTCCCCAGTAGACACATCTGGTTTAAAGTCACCTTCATTAAAGCTTGTCTGTGCACAGACAAGCAGAGGTGCTAAGCTGAAGGGAGTAAAGCTCTTGTAGATATGCACTTAAGCAGCAGCCAGAGGCCATAATTTCTTAAGCAATTGCAGCAACAATTCATCTTTTGGTTCACTGTAACCAGAAGGCACCAGTAAGTATGTGGCAGCACACCTTTTTTCAACAAGGCTTAGGTAAAGCACACAATCATTTTGTTCCATCCCTGTGACAGAAAGACTGCTTTTGTATGACTAAGTGGATTGACATAATTGTCTCAAGCTGAGATCAAGAACTCCCTGGGGATTAAGGCTATGGTGTCTTTGAATATGTATAGTTCCTAGCACAACAGAGCCCTGATTTTGGTTAGGCCTACTGCAAATTAACAAGTGTAATAAATTATATAATGGATGGAAGAATTTAAACAAAACACTCTATCCCAAAAGGCAGAAGTGATTTTTCAATAGCACACTTCTCAGGTTTTCACTAGGTTTCAGCTGCTTTTTGAATAATGAGGTAGATGAACAAATGAAATATATATATGCTTAAACCACAATTCTAATTGAAACACATTATGGTCAAACAGGGTACATTCTACACACAGATCAGTAAGATAAAGCAGTGAACAAGACAGAATTGTATTTCAGAAGTGTTTAAAAGCTCTTCTCATTCAGTAGGAGTGGGTCCCATTTGCAAAACATTTATTCAAATCTTAGTTTAAAATAAAACCTTGAATGTAGCTATACTATTGAGGTTCCGAAGTGGCAATGGCCTCTTTAATCATTGTCCCATTCAAGCCATAATCAGGAGAGCATATGCAGGAATGAGTGGCAGGAGTTGAGAATTCACCTCCTCAGCAGGATAAGGCTGTGTGCATCTCTTTTTCCAATTAGAAACTCTATTCAGATGTTAATCAGAAACACCATGATTAAGAAGCATTAAAAAGAGCACTTGGACATCGCTCCCCTGACATGACTAAAGAATTTCTGTCTTATAGAAAGTAAGGATGCTCATCTCCTGATGGACACTGGTTTGCTTTGAGTATTGTTTGAATTTACCTTAAGAACAAGGATACCATCCCTCCTCTTCAATGCTGCACCAAGTGCTGTTGCTCTACCTCCAGGTATTCTCTCAAACTGAGCTGTTGGTTCTCAGTCTCTGCTTGTGGAACAACCCCCCAGTGTTGTTTTTGGCCCCGGTACTGTATAAAACTGACAGTGACAAGAAAAGCAAAGTATGATGTTGCCACCAGAACACTGTGGTGGGTGTTCCGCATTCACCTGACAAGAAAAGCAAAGTATGATGTTGCTACCGGAACACTGTGGTGGGTCTTCCGCATTCACCAAGAAGATAGCTCCTTCTCACATACAGATATGCATCCAGAAGTGCCATTCTGGAATAGAAGTCTCTGTCCAGGCAGTGACTTTTCATTGGGGAATAGAGAAATTCCTCAGATTTTCTCAGCTTTGAGCCAAAAATAATATGAAAGATCTACATGGCTTTCCCAGGTCTTCCCCAGAGGCTGTAGACAACTACTTACTCCCTACTCAGGAGCCCCAGAGCCTGCAGAGAGTCCAGACCAAGTTCTAAAACAAGTTATCAGAGCAATCAAATTTCATTGGGTTTTGGGATTTGTTTTGAAGGTTTGCTTCCAGTCTATTTATCAGTCGATAGCAAGTCCTTCTAGACTCTCAATATATGCAGCCAAAACATATATCTTGCAAGATTTGACTGCTGCTTGGCTCCTGGGGCTTTACTGTTTTGCCACAGCACTTGGAAGCTGCCTCTTATCTGAGATGTCCTTGATATGATGGTCTGCTGCAGCAGTGATGAGTTACTCAGCAACCGCAGTGAAGAGGAATCTGGGAAATACTGAGGACAAAAATATTTTGTGAAAAGGTCATAGCAAGAAAGCTCTCTGCTCTCCTTGGTATTGGGCTTTGAGCTCTCTCCTGAGTTTTCCCAGTGCTCCAGATGCTTCTCTCTTATCTGCTTTCCTGTCCTTTATCTTCTGTCTTCTATAGATTTCTGCCATGCTCAGGTTTTGTGAAGAGAAAGAAAGAATAACACTGATGAGGTAAGACGAAATTAAATGAGGAATATCTGAGGTGAACAAGAAGGAATGCTCTTGTAACAGCTAGAAGCAGATCTAATGAAGAAGACTGAGTGGAGGGAGGAGATTACTGATATTACGGCAGGATGATTTCAGGATAGACAGGCTTAGACAAGCTACAGATGCAGAGGGAACTTTCTCATTCTTAACTTCCCTGTTCTCCCTTATTCTAAGGAAAAGAGATGATACCCAGAAGCAGTGTTTTTCAGTGCTCTTTCCTGAGGTGCCTCCATCACATGCCATGCCTTGCACACACATCTCTGTCATTCCCAGTGGCTTCCCATACCCCTCTAATTAGGAGAAACAAAAAGCTCTGTTGTGTTTCTTCTGAGAAATGAGCTCAGCTGGCATAAAATGAAATCATTTGTCTAACTGTCTAGTATTTGGGGAAAAAAGAACCGTTAAAAGGACTGGAACTGGCTAGTCCTCCACATGCATGAAGTGATTTAATTAAAGCTGACAATTTAAACAGGGATTTTAGTGGATATTGACCTCATTGGAGGCCTGTATTTCACCATTACAGAAAGTTAGCAGCAGGTGATACCTCATACTTAAAAACCCCTTCTGAAATCAAACTTCATGAGCATAACTGAAATCCCAGCATGATAATATTCCTTTGTGAACTCACGTTCTAGGCGTATCTCCCTTCATTTCCATCTTACAAAAAACAGAAAAATCAAAGCAATTGCATTTCTGGTAGGAAATTTGGACA
>NW_010588224.1:137274-149378 GCF_000705375.1 Tinamus guttatus | reverse complement strand
TGTGGCTGTGACCACCCTGCTTTGAAGGGGAAGGAAGGTTGCAGCCCCCTGACCTGCCCAGAATCCCAGGAGCACCTTTAGAAGCGATAGGAGCTTTCAGCCAGTGAGGTGCCTCAGCTGCTGCACACAACCAGGCTATGCCAGAGCCTCGGCCCTGCTTATAAAATCCCCTCACTACTCTATGTGCCACTGCCTGGGACCCTGGAAATAGTCTGCAGGGTTTGAAGGCTGCTGGTGGCCCTCGCACCCTGCTCTGCACGTGTGAGTCTGGATCCGGGCACTTAGAGAAGCACCATGGGCCACCCTAGCATGGCTCCGTGTTTCTGCTTCCCAACTCAGCAGCAAATCCAACACTGTTTTCAGTCCCTACCATAAATCTAGCTGGCTTAGAGTTATTAATGGCCATGGACTGGGTTTGCCCGTGTCTCCCATTGTGTGAAAGGCTTTCCAGGAAGAGCGCTAGCTGGGTCTTTGGTGTCCTTCTTCAAACATGAAACCAACCAGGAGAGTGTGGTGCTTGCCCGCATGCCTGCATCAGCACTGTGTGGCTTTGCAAGGTGCAGTGTCCCCCTAGCCTCTGCAGGCCCAACTAGACCCGTGGGAAGGCCAACCGAGTGATGGGGATGAAGGTGAAGGACTGAAGTAAATGGTGGCTCTCCAGACTCTTCACCACCCGCCACTATGGCAGATATAACAGCTCCCAGATAGCAGGGACAGCAGCAGCAGCCCGGCAGCAGGGTGTATGGCACTTCCGGCCTGGAGGGGCTACAGGGAGAGTTAAAAACTCTTCAAGGAATATCCGTTGGGGGAGGTTGCTTTGCTCTCCTGCTCTCTTGTGCTGAGGGTTTTTCCTGTCAGTCTGAGGTTCTGTTCTTGTGCGAAACCTTTCAAAGAGTTTGGAAGATACTTTGCAATACTTTTGAGAGGTGACCACCATGATGCCATCGCCCCTTGACATGAGGGATACTTAGTTTCCAGCTCTCACCTCTACCTACTGTGCTCTACCTTGCAGGGGACACTGGTCATCCACTAAAATCTGTGCTTACTCCGTGAAATAAGGATCAAAAGCCCCAGCTGCCTCTGGAAGCTGGCTAAGAGCTGGCTGAATGAGGTGCCAATGCTCCTCCAGGCTTGGAGCACAGTCAAGGCAGGAGACGGAACGCTTTCTCTGGTGCGACAGCAGGATTGTGGTTATTCTTTACATCATCAATTATGTGTATAAATGCCTGGCTGCTAAATATATCTTGGTTTGCTATATTTTTGTTGAGCCTCATCAGAGTGAGGAGGGCCAGTTTATTACCACTGAACGAGGTAATAAGCTGCTCCTGGGCAGTGGCTGCTCCTCCTGTTTTTGCCAGGCAAGCTGAATGAGTTAAGTACAGTTTTCCTTGTTTTTACAAAGCTGTCCGTGATTTGTGGTTGCAGTCTGTTGGATTGACTTGAGCAATTAAGCAGTTGTGGGCCCTCCTAAGCTATGTACCATGCTCCTAACGATCACTGACTCCCCCCAGAGGTAACGAGTTGGGGAAGATGCTGACTCGGTGCATTTTTGATTGATGCAAACTGAACACGTCATTTTTCATGTCAAGCCAATTGACACTTGGAGGCTGAGCATGAGGGATTTCAGTGCAAGTAACTGATTTGCTGTTGGTGCTGCAGGGAGATCAGGAAGCCATATGCTACACTTGCTCTAAAGACTCAGAGGCAGACTGCCTCCCCCGTCCCGAGCCCACCAGCGGCTGCTGCAGCACAGATGTGTGTCCTCAGAGAGCTGCTGCTGCTGCTGGCTCCATCCCAAAGCGCTGCTCATGGGAGAAGAGTGGAAGCAGCGGAGGAGCGGAGTAGCTACATGAGACAAGCTGATTTCCTTCCGACTTGTGATAAAGGACACACGCTGCCCTGAGACGGAGCCTTCATTAGTGCTTCCATATGAAAGCAGCATGAGTGTGCTTCTAGAGGGCACGTTTTCCTCGCGCCCAGAAGGCAGTGGTGGGAACCGGAAATGCTCGGCTGGGAGTTACTGTATATTTTCCCTAATCACTAACAGTACTGTGGGAGAGAGCAAGATCCTGCCTTTAGCTCTCCTCTGACATGGATCAGTGAAGAAAGGGCCATTCATCTTGGAATTAAAAAGCTTATGTTAATATTCATCTGTCGGGAGGTTAACCCATTCCCTGTGATTGCAGGGACCTAGGAGAGTGGTGACATCCTTATTTCCTTCTGCCATCTGCCTGTGGTACATCTTTGCTGAGGCTTTGGGAGTCTTGCCATGAATTACTTAAAGGGTACTGAGAGATGTTTTGCAGGACAAATGGGATGGGGCACCCCAGAGGGGTCCTGCCATTAAACCTTGTCCACTGCTGATCCGTGCACTGCTCCTCTCCCAGGGCTGCTCCTGCCTGCCTGCAAGGTGGGTTTGTGGAGAAACGCAGCATGATTCTCTGCTCCTACAGCAATCACAGACTGAGCTAAGAACACTGCACTTGGCTGCTGGAAGCCAGCCAGCACAGTGTATGAAAGGGATGCCTTGACCTCACTGCCTCAAAAACATGGGGTTAACTGCAGCTTTGGGAGATCATGATGGGATTTTTGCTGTGACTAGCAGGGCACCTAGCAGAGACTCAGCACAAGAGATGTGCTCCTTCTGCATAAATGCAAGGCAAAATGACTTCTACCTGAAATGAGGGTGGGATTCATCTTGCACTCTGCTGAGCTCCCTGTGTTGCAAGCAGATAGATAATTCTGGGGTGTGTTTCCTTTGCCCTGCTGCTGAACAAGGTGAACACCTCAGAAAGGTGCATGTCAGCAGAGACTCCTTTCAGCTCAGACGTAGTTCAGTTGTTGACATCTTCACTTGATTAGATTACTCTAAGCCATGGATAGCATTACTGTCCCCTGGAAATTTCTCTGTACTAAAAGTCATACAACCATTGCAGCTTGATAGAGTGACCCTCTGGGCCCTGCGTGTGCAAACCTTGGCCATGCAAAGCCCTGACCAGTATCTTGTCTTCCACACGAGCTAAACAAATGGCTTTCAGTATATGAGATACTACTCAGATCTCTCTCTGACTTGCTGTGCTTACTGTTAATGACGTGCTGAGCACTGCCCAGGTCCATGATGACCCCAGCCCTCGGCTGGAAGAACATCTCCGTCCTTCTCCAGGCAGTGGCCAAGCGGAGCTGCTCGGCTGCACCATCCTTGTTTCCACCCTTGATGGCTGCATTGCTGTGGCACACTCACAAATGGGAGCGTGGATGGGCCCTGAGATGTAATGGATGAGCAGGGATTAAAATGCCTGTTGCAGCAAGCTGTCAAATCCTCTCTGTAAATCCCACTGCCAGAGGCCTGCGCTCAGGAAAGACAGTGAATGCTTGTGCTAGGACATAATGTTCAGGCAGCCACAGGGCTGGGGAGGAGGCAGGGAAGCCCCCAGACACCCTCTGATCTCCAGGAATAACTCAGGGTGTGGATCTTGCCTTGCTACTGAGGCACTTCTTGCCAGTTCAGCCCCTGAAGGGAATTCTCTTGAGCTCTGGCTTCAGGGATCTTTAAGTGGTATTATAGGTTTCTTGCTTTAAAGCAATTTCTTATCCGCTGTATAACAATGAGTATGAAGGCAGGGAACAGCTCAAGAAGCAAGTGATCCCCAGCGGCTGCCATGGCATGTAACCCTGTCCTGCGGCGCTGCACCTGCAAGAAAGGGCTCTTAAAGCACTGGAGAATAAAGAAAAGCTTGGCAGCAATGCTCTGCACTGGCACCAGAGACAGGCTGCTCTCGCAGGAGCTGGCTCCTTCTCTGGAAATCTTCCAAACATGCCTGGATGCCACCCTGTGTCACTCTAGAGGTCCCTTCCAACTGCAAACATTCTGTGATTCTGTGAAAAACAGAGCTGCCAGAGGAGATGCTGTCCTGCCCAGGGAGTGGGATGATACTGTGGTGTCCTACTGCCATGTGGAAACCTTCCTCCTGCCCCGGAGCTGAAGAAACCACTCAAGAAACTCCAGGTGACACTGCTTTATCGCGATGCTAAAATAATAATTATATAGGCCATAAAGGGCAGAGATACAGCCATAGGACACTGCTATAGCATGACTGCAGGCTCTACTTGTGATGTCACTGTCACCTCTCTGCCTCAATGGCCAGTGTCAGGTCAACGCTTCTGTGATGTCACTATAGCCTCTTTATGTCATTGGTTAGTACTGCGCCAATGCTGCTGGCTGTGCTTGTGACGTCAGTACTGCCTCCACACATCATTGGCCAGTACTGCTGCCTGTGCTCATGATGTCACAATGGCCTCTTTATGTCATTGGTCAGTGTCAGGACAATGCTGCCACTGTCTGTACTTGTGATGTCACTGTTGCCTCTGTGCCTCACTGGCCAGTGTGAGGCCCATGATGATGGCGTTGCTTGTGATGTCGCTGTTGCCTCTGTGCCTCACTGGCCGGTGTCAGACCAATGCCTCTGCCTGTGCTTGTGACATCACTATTCTTCTTTATATCATTGGCTAGTACTAGACCAATGCTGCTGGCTGTACTTGTGGTGTCACTCTTACCTCTGTACCTCATTGGTCAATGTGTAGCCAATGCTGTTGGCTCTGCTTGTGATGTCACTATTGCCTCTGTGTCTTACTGGTCAGGGCAGTGCTGCTGACTGTGCTTGTGATGTCACTGCTGCCTCTGCGCCTCATTGGCCAGCATCAGGATGACTCACTCTATTTGTGATGTCACTATTGCCTAGGTGCCTCATTAGCCAGTGTCAGGCCAGTGCTGCCAGCTGTGCTTGTGACATCACTGTGTCTCTTTATGTCATGGGCCAGTGTCAGGTCAATGCTGCTGCCTGTGCTTGTGAGGTCACTCCTGCCTCTGTTTCTCATTGGGCAATATCAGGGCAATGATGATGGGTGTGCTTGTGACGTCACTATTTTCTCTTGCTCCCTAGAGGACATGAGGATAGTGGCATGGCTGAAGTTACACTGATTCAGCTCACAGGCGTTAAACTCGCAGCTCTTTGGACCTAGTGTGTAGGCCGTGGGATAGGGGAGAGGTTTTTAAGGGAGAACAGACAGTTGAGCATAGAAAATGTGTGAATTTAATCTAGTCCTTATCTCCATCTTGGACATTTACTTTATAATATATTTTGAATCATTTTCTCACAGTAGTAGAATGGTGGATTGAGTTTTGCTCACTAACTCTTTGCCAGCACCAGTTCTATCACTGGAAGCCCATTGGCCCATTTATTGCTAGTATTAATAGTTATAAAAAGGGACCAAGACATGCATTTCAGGGAGATCAGAAGATGAGAAGCTTTATGAGCAATGGGCAAAAGCATTTTATTTATTTATTTATTTATTGTCTCCAGAAGATGATACATTTTTCATTATTTGCTTGTTCTCTTTCTCTGTGTTGTATGACTAGACACAGTCCTTACAACACCTTGTTACAGGCTAGGTACAACTTCACTGGAAGTATACGTGTGAGCACTCACGTGTGTGCACACACATGTTTATCCATTGGGATTGGATTAAGATCTAAGAAGCTTTCCAAGCCACTGCTACTGAAGAAATTCTGGAGCAGTTTCTGGGCTGAGTGCTGACTAAGAGGAGCCTGGAGTGACAAGCAGCTCTGCTCTGCCTCTGGTGTCTCAGGACTCTCCACCTGCTTGCCAAGGCCAGCCCAGTGGAGATGTTCAAGGCTGGTGCTGTTTGCACCGGATGGGACAGGGAGCCCGTAGGATATGAGTGCCATTCCTGCCTACGGAGGGTGGCACATGCCCGTGGTGTGTGGAAAAGCTGTGTGAGCAGCCTGGTCCCTGTTGCAGGGCATCTCACAGCTGCATGCATCCTCTAGTTACAGACTGTGAGGGAATTTTCTTCTGTCTCTTCTCTGGAATAAGCCCCTTTGCGCGGGCTGTGGTGCAGCGTGACACTGTGCAGCGGGAGTGCAGGGTCCGGGCTGTGCACGGCACCGCTGGCTTCTTCCTGTGTGGGAAGCATTGCCCGAGAAAGAGCGATGCTGGTTTCCCACAGCACAGTTTGTACAGTGACATTTCTGTTTACGGGTGCAGTAACCTCTGTGCACGCTTTCCCATGGGCAGCGAGCTCCGGCTGGAGAGTCTGAGGCCAGAGAGCTCCCCCTCCTGTTGCTGCACGGTTAAAGCGGGTTCAGAGGAAGCTTCATTCAGAAAGCACTGCCAATGACCCCTCACACTCCACACAACCCGGAGGAGAGCAGGCTTCAGGCCCCGAACTCATCTCCACGGAGATGATGCTGGGCTCAGGTGACACTGCCCATATGGATTATTGGCAATGAGGGCTATGAAGCCCAAACTGTGCAGATCCCCTGCTCCCTCTCCCTGGTTGCACCCTGCCTCTTGGCAGAGCCCACAACCATACGGCTGCAAAGCGGCAATGGCAGAAAGGCAGGCAGTTCTGGAGCAGCCTCTGCCCTTTTCTTGGTCATAGTGGTCATAGCCACTTCCAAGCCTGCTTCATGGCTCACGCACCTCTGGCTCTGGAGTGTCACCATACGGAGCTGGAGACATCAGGAAAGGAGGAGAGAGTGGATTTGCTCAAGAGCTTTTGCTGGGAAAGGATTATTCCTGTCTCAGCTTCACTGAGAATTGTCGAGGAACTCTCATTGAACCCCCAAAGGGGAACTGTGGTAATACTGGTGAAGCAGGGGCAGTGGGTGCCTCCTGGCTAAGAGTCGCCTGTTGCTTTTGTGATGAAATTATATGAGAGGCCCTGTTCCAAGTTCCGTGTAAACAAAATTATGATGATTGATGTATTGTTATTTTCATTGTTAAAACTTTATCTTGAAGCTCTGAAGCTTTTCTATATAAATACACACACACACACACATATATATATATATAAACTTTCTTCAGTTGAGTGTGTCAGCAGGTCCAGCTGGGGTGCTGCGTGTTCCCAGGGTGCCCTTGAGCTTGCTGTGCAATGGAACAGCAGTTTGATGGATGTCAGGAAAAGAAAAAGGACTATTAAAATAATCTATCCTAATCATTTTACCCTTAGTGAAACTTGGCAGTAACCACTGAGTAAATCATAATGTGACTACATAAAACTGCCAAGAGAATCTTGAAATCTTGAAAACGTGATCGCGAATTGAAGAACTTACCGTGTCCCCAGGAAAGCTGGTTCAAGCTGGCACTGATGATAAATATTTCTGTTCTGAAACCTTGTAGTTACTCCACCAAACCAAGAAATCTTTTTCTTTGCAGTTTTTCGGGCCACTTGCAGCAATGTTTGGTCAGAGTCCTTCCCTCCTGATAGAGTGGGGTGTTATCTACTCTCCCGCTCAGTTTTCTCCTCGTAAAGCTGGATGAGGCAGCTTGCTCCAGTCTCTTGCCCCAGGGCAGGTTTTTGAAGCTTCCAGGCTTCCCTGGAGCTTCCTGAACTGCTCCCAGAACTGCTACTGTGGGAAGGTTATGAGGCGTAATGTTTACCTTTCTTACTCCAGAGCACACTATCCAGCCTTGACCTCTCTTACTCCAGAGCACACTATCCAGCCTTGTTTAGCTTCCCATCGAGTGAGAGATCTGCATGCGAACCCCCTGCCTCACAGGCAGGTCTGTGTGGTATTGCAGACCTCTTTCCCATGCTGCATGTGTCAGATGTAGGTAGCTCCCTAATTTAGCAGTGTTTTCTCACTGTGAGCTGCCACACTGCGGGGCAAAAGCTGAAACAGCCCCAACAGACATTTTATCGGCACCTTTTGTGTCCCTCAGGATATCTGGAACAAGCTGTCGGAAGAACAATCCTTGCGGGAAACTCAGTTTCATGAACTGCAGAGGAATGATACTTGGGGTTATGCCATTATAACTGTGTGTAGAACTCAGATTTCGGGATTTGGGGGGCTAACGTAGGGGCTAGTATGATACTTCATATTAATAACTGTGTGGGCGTGAGCTGTGGGTGAGGATTTCAGGATTTGGAAATGACAGTCAGTTTGGCGGGCTGAGGCCAAGCCAAATAACCATCTTCCCTGAACTCAGGAAAAAGCAAATACTGTGTCCTCTGCTAGCACCACGTCTGTCCCATGCAGTTCTCCTCATGTACTTCAGTCTGAGTTAGGCCTGTAGCTGCAGTGATATGAGCCAGTTCACCCCCTGGAATCAGTGAGTGTCCATCCCGCCAGGGATCTGCAGGAGAAAGGAAAAATGAACCTGGCGGTTTTGCTGAGGCCCTGTCCTCACAGGAGCGAGGAGCGCTACCCAGCGCAGCCAACGCAGCGCCTGTTAAGGTGAAGCAGGCGCATGGAAGGTGGGTGAAGTCTGTGGGCCATAAGCTGTGCCTGGGCAGAAGGAGCTTTCTCAAGGTGCGCCCATGTGGGCGACTCTGAGGGTACTGACAGCATCAGTGGTTAGGACCCAGATAGTCACAGCAGCTTCATTTTCTTGACTAGCTCATGCAGTGTCTCTTCACAAATGTCAAAAGTACAAGAACAGAGATTTCTTCCTTCCCTTCATATTCTAAATAACCCAATAACTTCGTTTCCTGTTATGGAAGGCTGCTCCTGGCTTTTTGAGGCCTGGACCTGACTCTGGGAAGGAACTGGCCATAGGAAGGTTCAGCCTCCAGTCATGCAGTGCTATTGGTTGGTGCATGGTTGTAGGTGAGGGTTGTGGCAAAGCTTTTCGTGAAGGTTGTGGCAGATTAGCATGAGAAGAAACAGAAAACCTTAAGAAAGGATGGGATGATGCAGTGCACTCAGGAAGCTGAAAAGATGGTTGCTTCTTCCCTCGATTTTCAGGATGTTCAGTGAGAGCATCTCCTTTCTTCACTTGCCTTTGGGGGTTTCATTTGCTTAATTATCTTAGGCACCAGCACCTGTGAATATGTCCTGCCCTGAAGTGACAGAGTTTGACACTATCTGAAGAAATGTACACATGACAAACAAGTAGAAGGACTCATACCATCTACTAAAGGTACCTGCAGATAACCAGAGGTCCTCATCAGCACCAGCCTTCTCATCCTTGAGGCCACGTATCCAATTCTTCCCTCGAGTCTCAATCCACATGCACTCTTCAATGCTATGGATTATTTCTGTAGCAGAATGGTAATTATATGTCTTGTACAAATGCCTAAAAGTGAAACAATCCCAGGCAAAAGAGTTTTAACTGAGTGCCTGGAGTTGCTTTTCTCAGCAGTTTGCAGTTGCTCTAGTGCCTGGAGTTGCTTTTCTCAGCAGTAGTGGCACTGTTTGCAGAACATCCCTGAGCCCTTCACAAGAGCGCCTGCACACACTGCTTTGCATCCATCACAGCACAGCAGCAATCGACACCCTTCCCTCCAGTTTGTGCTGGTCTGAGTTAATCAGGGATGAGCTTTGTCTGCAGCTGATCAAACAAACATGCCAGGGCCTGGAGGTGGGTGCTGTTCGTTTGTCAGGCTGCAACTCCCAGGAGCGCAGTCTGGAAGCGGACTTGCAGAAGGGCTTCGTTATACAACATCCCCCACCTGCCTCTGTCTAGTTGCCCTTGGGCTGCTATTAGTTTCACATTTCTGGGTGTCTAAATTCCTATAAAGAAAGAAGGTGTAAAAGTAATTAGAGTTTTTGGATTTTTTTTTGAACATACAACTCCACCCTGGGCCAAACACGCTTCTGCACACCCAACGAATAGGTGCAAACCAGCTGGTAGGAAATCCCCTGGCTTGATGGCAATTGCTAGCATTTCAGAGCAGCCTACTGTTTTGACTGTAGCAGGGAGCTTGATTGAAAATGTCAGTCCTGAAATGTAGCTTCGCCATGAAGAAGGATATATGGGACAGGGAGACAGAGCTCCTGATACTTGCTTTTCCCCACGACACTCACTGACATATATATATGTCTATACCTATAAGACTAGGTATTGTGCCTGGCATATAAACATAACACAGCTGACTTCCCCTTGGCAGAGAAGACTTAAAGTATTGTTTTGTGTTGCACTGCGGTCTGAAGCTGCTGCTGAATATCCTTTATCATCCACAGGAGGTCATCCACAAAGCTTGGGCTAAACGCTCCACGGGATGATCAGAGCTTTGGCTTAGGGAAGAGATACATCATCCTGCTGAGAGGTGCAAGCCACCCGCCGGACATGAGGCTTGTCCTGTCTTGTCCGTGGGAGCTGCTGCCCTTTTCAGCATGTGGATTATGATCTTGGCAGGACCAGATGGCAGAGGCCTGATAGGTTCAGGCAGAAGCAGCAAAGTAGGAAGCCTATTGCAATCCACAGGTCTTATATGAGAAGAATGGATGTAAATTGATTTATTTGTTTTGATGGGAGAATTCAGCGTGGTTGCTCATTCTTGTGTAACTACAAGCTGTATCTGCAGCAACGCATGGGTGCAATGTTCTTCCTTGCAGGCCTTTTCAACATTCCTGAGCTCTTCCAAGCATTTTATTTTTTCCTGCAGAATTATCTTTCACAGTAGAGCCCTGTGTAGACCTCTGCTCCTGTGCCATTCACCTCTGAGGCTAGTTGCTGAGTTGCAATGATAGCACTGGAGCTACATCATGATAGTCCACAGAGGTGGCCTGGGGCTTGCGGATTAGGAACTTTGGCTCCCTCTATTTCCGAGGGTGGGTGAAGCCAGCTGGCAGGGGCAGCGGCAGCTATCTGCCACCCCTCCCCAGCAGCGGTGACATTGGGCAGGGTGGAGCAGTGCGCAGCAGAGCTGGCAGGAGATAGCCGGGCTCCATGTGGAGTCTGGCAAACCTTTTGGAGCTCTGGCACCCCGGACCCACGAAACCCACTCTCCTGTGGCAGAACAGGAGCGTTCCCTGGCTGCTCCCAACCAGGCTGATGGATTTAGGTGGTTTTCCCAGTGCACCTGGCTTTGTTCCGGGATGGCCAAGAAACAGCCCGCTCTGCTACATCATTCTGCCTCCCCTCTGCGGCAGGTAACCAGTGCCTGGCTGGGAGGGTAGCACTTCCAATACTACCCCTGCGCTCTGTGCACCGTGCGGGCTCCGGGTCTGCTCTCAGTGAGCTGCAGCTACACTCGGGGCTTGTCTGGGGTAACTGGCCTTCTGGAACGGCTGGGGGCTGGATGGTTTGGACTGCGGTGTCCACGTTTTGGACGAGCTGAGACATCTCGGACAAGCTGAAGTTTGGCTGCTCTCTGAAAGGATCTGGGTCAGGATCAGGGCCTGGAACAGGAGCTGCTGACCCCAGACACAGACTGAACTGGACAAGAACTGAAGATACTACCTTAAATATTCCCTGACTGGAATAAAGCAAAAAAGAAGAAAGCAAAGGAGCCTTTTTTTTTTTTTTTCCCTTTCCTTGGCCTTCATTTGTCTTCTGGGCTAGAATCCATCCGTGTGACTGGCACACCAAACTCCTGGTTGCTGCAGGGGTCTGGGATAGCGGTGACGGTCACATGGCCTCCTGTTTGTTCTGTGGCAGATGGCACTTGTGGCTTGGAGCATTTCGTATCAGACGAGGGCACAGGGATGTGCTTTTGTAACACCTTCTTATCTTGTAGCCGAGCATCACGAACCGCAGGGCCTGAGCACCTGAGCACGGGCTGGGCTTCTGTTTAGGTGAGGAGACCTCCAGACATCCCACCCCACCCAAGAGCCCCAAGGCCTCAACAAGCCTCTGGTTTCATTCAACCTGAGGACACATCCCGCTGAAGCCAGGCCGCCGTGTGCTTGTCCTCACTTCTGTCTTTCTGCTGCCATGGAGAGAGCTTTGCGGCCCAGGCCCCGCTGGCATTTTATAGCATCTGCAAATTGCTGTGCTGATGTGGGGAGGCAGGAGGAGGGACATGCGGTTGCTGCTCAAATAATGATGGTTTCATTAATGTAAAATAAATATTGCCCTTTTTTTAAGCAGACAAATCTTTCTTTTCTGTAGCTATTCCAGCTCTTCCTGCACTATTTACGCAAACCTTGTGAAACCAGGGGGCAGGAGGTGGCTGTTTCTCCACCAAAGCGGTTTCTGTCACCAGACGGGGCCACCAGGGTGTGTTGGGGGGATAAGAGGGAGTTGGGGGTCACACGCACACCATGATAAACCCCCAGTTCCCACAACGGGAATTAAGGCCCCGCCCCCGCCGCGGCCGCGCAACGGCTCCCCACGGCTCCTCTCCGCGCCCCG
>NW_010588224.1:86289-136934 GCF_000705375.1 Tinamus guttatus | reverse complement strand
CAGCAGCCGCGTCCTGGCCAGCAAGGCGTCGCGGAAGATCTTCCAGGAGGCCGACAACAAGCCGGTGAGTGCGGGTCCGGGCCCTTCCCCTGCCCGTTGCTCTCTCCCCGGGGGGTTCCCTTGCCCTGAGACCGAGTCCGAGCCGCTCTGTGCCCTCAGGTGCCGCGGGGCGCCGAGGAGGAGCCGCTGCTGCGGGAGAACCCGCGTCGCTTCGTCATCTTCCCCATCCAGTACCACGACGTGTGGCAGATGTACAAGAAGGCCGAGGCCTCCTTCTGGACCGCCGAGGAGGTGAGGCCCGGGGGCCTGTCGCCTCCAGCAGCATCAATGTGCGCTCCCCAGTACGAGCCCTTGAGGAATTGTGCCCTGCTCCCGTAGGAGCCTCCCATCCTGAGCCTCCCCTCTGTTTCAGGTGGATCTTTCCAAGGACATCCAGCACTGGGAGTCCCTGAAGCCCGAGGAGAAATACTTCATTTCCCATGTGCTCGCCTTCTTTGCTGCCAGTGATGGCATAGTCAATGAAAACCTGGTGAGTGGGTCAGAAGGGCCCTGAAATCCATTCAGAAAATGCTATTCCATGAAATGAAGCTGACCAAACAGCTGCATATTGAATGAAGCACTTGCCACCCTGTCTAGCTGCATTATTTGCATTTAGAAACTTCAATACTTTTTTATGCTATTTAGCAAAGTGCAGGGTGCTCTTTAAAATCCAGAGGTTTATCATTTTCCTTGTAGAGCACAAAGCCCTGCTGTGTTGTAGCAGTTGCCCTGTTCAGAGCCCTCGTTCTGCATCTCATCTGCCCTCCCTGGTGGTGGCCAGGTCACAACGAGGTGCTTCTCTCTTCCTCCAGGGACCACAGAACAACCTTGGGGCTTTAACCAGACTTGCAGCTGCGAGGCGCTGGTGCCCTTTGTGTTTCTGTGCATAATCCAACTGTGTGGAGTTGTCTGAAGATAATGTTATGGGCTGAGCAAATCCCTGTCTGCACAGAAAACACCAGTACTCTTTAACATGCAGCTCTGCTAACAGTGCTTCTGCAAACACTGAGTTACTTATTTCCTCTAGGTGGAGCGGTTCAGTCCAGAAGTACAGATCACAGAAGCGCGTTGTTTCTATGGCTTCCAGATTGCCATGGAAAACATACATTCAGAAATGTACAGTCTTCTAATTGACACATACATTAAAGACTCAAAAGAGAGGTTAGTATTGCTTGATGTTGAAAGATTCTAAGTTGATTAACTGAGGTTTACATAATGTGCATTCCTCTTCTGTGACTTCACCTGTCTAGCATTTAAAATATCACTGAAGTGCTGCATAAGACCAACTTAATACTTCATACTGGCTCATACTTTTCTAAGTGTATGAGCAAGACTTCATCTACATTCAGAGTAAAAACAGGTATTAACATGAAATTATATAATGAAACTTAAATATCTAAAAGGTAAACCAGTCAAAGTAGTATCTTAAATTACATTAAGCTCTCATATGGAGAACCCACTGCACTGGTAGATAGCTATCTAGGGAAATTTCTATAGGAATAAGAACTCTTTTAATAAAACAGTTTCTAATATGCAGTGTGTCCAGTTAA
This sequence comes from Tinamus guttatus, assembly GCF_000705375.1. The sequence continues at coordinate 135,345 of NW_010588224.1, read as the reverse complement.
TGACTGGCACTCATATCATGTGCTCCCAATAGAGACTTGACTTTCTTAAATAAAGGAATATTTTTGTCTTTTTTGACCATGTAGCTAATGTTGCTTGCTTAAAATTGCTATTGATAACAGATTTTTGACCAGCTTAGGCTTTTTTCCTGTGTTGAGAGACAAGCACCCAACTGGGATAAGTGTATTGTGTTTCTGAAAAGCTAGCTACATTGTAGAGATTTACTTAGCTGCTTCTGCTTTGCACACCATTCTTCCTACTTTGGAGTGCTTGATTGTGTTAAGTGTTTGAGGCGCTTCCAGAAGTGCCTTGTTCCTGAAAAGTGGAGGTCAGGTGGTCTCTAACTTTGAGAACTTGTTTGAGAATATTTGTGAATTGACCCTCCTTCTGGTATTGTCATGACAATTCATGTGAATTGCTGTTGGCGTAAAGTGAAGGTCATGCAAAGGTAGATGAGCACAAAAGTACCTAGGTTTGGTATAAACAAAACAAGAGGGGAATTTATGCTAGGGTGAAGGTACAGAGCCTTTGTAAATGAACAAGGCCATTTTACAACTATGAAGCTGTATTGTAGTGGTTGCTTTGCTGAAATTTTGTCCTAATGAGTTCTCTGCTCCTCAGGGAATTTCTTTTCAATGCTATTGAAACGCTACCGTGTGTTAAAAAGAAGGCTGACTGGGCCATGCGCTGGATTGGGGACAAGCAAGCAACATATGGTGAGTGAAGTTTTTGGAAGCAAAGAGCAGTTTAATTTTTTCCTTTTTTTAAAAAAGGAGCTACAACTTCTCCAGACTTTCCACAGTTCACAGGGGTAGTTTTCACAGGGTTGTACCTTTCAGTGCTTACTCTGAAAGGTACTGATAAGATTCTGGAGATGAAGAGAATCATGTTCATCTTGCAGATAAGCTGCTAATGTGAATCTCTTAAAATTGCTGGTATATTGAATAATGGTAACTCCTGTGGCAATCTTGGTATACTTGGCTGTGTGATCAAATTGCAACTACTCTTGTGTCCTGACCTTCACTGGTTTCCAACAAACACATTTATTTGGAGGCTATGGCTCATCTGCTTTCTGATTCCTGATGCCTTCAAAGGTGAAAATGAGATGATTTCACTGCTGTTAAGTGTTCTTCATGGCCAAAGTTCTTCCCTCTAGCAATGATGACCAGTCACTGACTTTAATCTGCCTCTAAAGATGACTGCTCTTTGGTGTGCCATCTTTGGGATGGGAAGAGGTGATAGGACAGCTGAAGCCAATGCTTCTTTCCTCAGGTTATCTGCCACCTCCTCTAATTTTTACTTGGCTATGTGGCTTAAAAGATATTTTACTTTGACAGAAGCCCTTACCATAACAGTTTCAGGGACAGATTATATCTCACTTGAGTAGTGATTATTTCATTCTGCCTGGAAGACTCAGTTCATGGGTCTGCTCAGCTTTTGAGTTTAAACTCAGGAAGTTTTCTGCATGTTACTAAAATTGTCTCTCGTTAACAGGAGAACGTGTAGTAGCTTTTGCAGCAGTAGAGGGAATCTTCTTTTCTGGCTCCTTTGCATCAATCTTTTGGCTGAAGAAAAGAGGATTAATGCCTGGACTCACTTTTTCTAATGAACTCATCAGTAGAGATGAGGTATGAATCAAATACTAAGAGTTAAGATGATAATGGTTATAGTAGCTCAAAGTAATGACATTCAAATGTAGCAAATACTTCGAGAGAAGTATGCTTATAAACAGGCAGTGTATAAAACTTACTAGCATGTGTTAACATGGATCCTATGGCAGTGAATGAATGAACTTGACATTTTATTTTTCTTAGTAATAGTTCAGGGTTTTCTACCAGTGCTTAAATTTGGTATTTTTGTCACTTGGAGGATGTGTACGTTGAATTGTATTGATTATTATACCTCTGTCTGGTTAGGCAGAAAGTTAAGAGAAAAAAAATAATGTGGGAATTGCTAGATATGGGCTATTTCTTCTGTGCCACTGATTCAAGCAGCTCCTTTAAATCAGTGTTCCTGAGATGGTTTTCTGAATCTTCTTTCCAGGGCTTGCATTGTGATTTTGCCTGCCTCATGTTCAAGCACTTGATACACAAACCATCAGAGGAGAGAGTAAGGGAAATCATCATGAATGCTGTTCTCATAGAACAGGTAATTTGCTGCTCCGTGTTCATAATTAAGAACAAAGCTGGCGAACTGTTGGTTGTAAAATTACCCTAGACAGTATAAAATGAATGCCATGGTGTTTCTATACACTAAGTGATTCTCTTATCTGCAGGAATTCTTGACGGAGGCACTGCCTGTAAAACTGATTGGCATGAACTGCACTTTAATGAAACAATACATAGAATTTGTAGCAGACAGACTTATGTTGGAACTGGGATTTAACAAGGTAAGGCTCATAAGCATACTCTTTCACAAGAAGCTTAATTCATATTAAACTTAATTTCTTCCAGAAACCAAAATCATAAAATTGCTGCAGCAATTTTGGTATAACTTCTAAATCCAGTTAGCAGGACCACTGGCAGATTTTGTTGGGAGACCAAACAAGCTGTTAGTGAAAAACAAACCATAGTGGTGGCTAAAAGGAATGAGTTGAGCAGCAAATGCCTGGGCAGAAGTGGTTCTTTACTGTAAAGTAACCCCACCTCTATTTCCATTAGCTGCTTTTTGCTTTCTTCCCAGCTGAGCTCTTCAATACTGTTCTGGATTTGAGATTTGAACACCCACATTGACCACATCTTTGCCTTTCAGATATACAAAGCAGAGAATCCTTTTGACTTCATGGAAAACATCTCTCTGGAAGGCAAAACGAACTTCTTTGAGAAGCGAGTAGGTGAATATCAGAGGATGGGAGTCATGTCAAAGCCCACAGACAACTCTTTCACCCTGGATGCAGAATTTTAAATGGACTGAAACCACATGACTTGCTGTGCATGCATGGTCCCCTGTTTATGGGGAAACATTAAGCATATTGGGTCATGGTGTGATTTTATTTTTGTACCAGATCCCATTCTTGCAAAGTGTGGTGATACTGGTACTTTTCAGGAGGCTAGTGTAGCTGCAGCAGTTTTAACAAGACTTTGTCAATGGTTTTAATTCATAGAATGCTTAGGTGTATTTTATAAAAGCAGCTGCTTCATAAGCTACTCTATTTTGTGAAATATAGGTAGCTACCTTCTACAAGATGGGAGGTATGGACAGTTACCACTAGCTTCTGCAGTTCTCCCCATAAAGAAGTGATTGAGAAATTCTTGTGTTAGATTTTTGAATGCTCTGCAGAAAACTCTGGAGGAAGCTACATGACCTCACTGTTTTCTTAGCAGGTTTTAAGTTTACTTTTTAATATTTTAAGTTTGTACATAAAGCTGGCACTTTAATGTTCAAAATAAAGAACTGTCTTGTAATACCGTGAAAAGGTTAAAAAAAAAAATCTAAATCTTCAGACTCGTAACTAACCTTTCATGACTTGTACTTTTTTCCTGGTTAACCTGAAGGGATGGTGCTGTGAATCAGAGCATATTGATTCTGAAATTGATTGAAGTACAGAAGCAAACTCGGTGTATGCAAGGTTGGACAGCTTATTAAGAGTTAGCTATCCTGGGTACTGAAAAAAGCATGCAGCTGGTTTCTGGGCTTAATTGCATTTCTTTAGCATCTGGGAAAGTTAATTCATATGCAGTTTGTTAATAAAGCTGGGTACAACCAGAAGTGTGCTGGCTTCACTGCTCAAATGGGCAATATTTTGGGGGGGGGAATTCCATATTTTCTGAAGGAAAGAATACTTTTCTGCAGGAACTTCCCAGTCATGTAGTTATTTGGTGGCTGTCAAATCAAATAGCTACCCTTAGGCATGACTTTCAGAATTACTGCATACTTAAAATAGTTTACAAGGTGAAGTTGATAAATTTTTGTCTAGAGCTTGTATTAATTTCTATACTATACAGCCAAGTATTGCTTTTAACACAAAACAGCACTGAAACATGCTATGTTGCTGTTACTGCATGCTAAAAACCTACTCATTCCTACTGTTCAGTTTAATAATAGAGCTTTAGGACATTTTAACTGTGAAATTTTTCTGTGCTCTCAGATTAGAGTTCCTGCAAATGATTTGCCATGAGGCAACCTTAAATAAGAATGATAGAAATTATCTGCTGCCTTAATACACAAGGCAATATATCTTCCATGCTCTAATGTAATACCTTACTAATGAACTATCATGCAAGTGTGCTTGCTGTTCCTTTCCTCACATCAGTCCAGTAGATGCTAAGGCATTTTGAACTGAGCCTGCGGAGACGGCTTTTTTGTTCACTTTTTTCACAGATAAACATAAGCTGATGCAGCCTTTGTATAAAATGAATCCACTTGCTGTTCTTTGCAGCTGATTGCACTGAAGTTGGCAGTGTGCAACTGTTCTTCCCCTGGGTCCCTGAATCCAGCAGAATGTGCACACTTCAAGGCTATCCTAGACAGCAAAACCATAAATTAAAAAAAAAAAAAAAACCTAACTCCCAAAGAATAGAATAGAAAGAAGATACTGGTTTCTTAACAGATGGTTCTCTACTGCCCTCATGGGACTAATTTGGTAGCAGGTCAGGGGTCTAAGAATGATTTCCATGGGAATTGGAGTAAGGATACATTAAGTTGAATAACCAGTCTCCTTCATTCTGAATCACTGGGGCTGGTGATGCTTGTTGCTAAAGTGATCAAGGCAGGTTCATCAGTGCTCACGGTAGGTCTGCATGATTAGAGTGTAAATGTGACAGATTTATAATGCAGGGGAAGATCAAGTTGTATGACTTGGCTTCATATTTAGACCTAAACACATGTCTGTATATATGTATACATCGATGCTCTGTGGAAGTAGAGGTTGTGGACAGGACAAAAGGTGAGACTCCTGGCTTCTAGGAGGATCTAGCTATGTCACAGCTATGCCTGCTTTATTCTGATACAAAGGAAGATAGTACCTATGTACATGGAAATATTTAGGGTGCAAAGTTTTAAATTTGAATCCTTATTTCTGGGACTAATCAACTCTATTTTCAAAAACAATTTATGTAATAGGGTCCTTTGGAATGTGTGAGGGCCAAATGAGCTTTTGGTAATTGCAACTAGGAAGAACCTTTTAGCTAAGTGTTACATTTGCAGGTTAATATTCGGATACCACATCTGTGGATGTAATAGAGATGTTCGTTAGGGAGAATGAAGTCAGCAGTGGTTCAGCAAAAGAAGAGGAACTGCTGTGACTAGTATTAATCTTATCCTCTTGTCGCTGATATCTAAATGGCTGCTTTGATTTATGTACTTGCTATAACGTAGATCAGCTTGTGCTGTATAGAGTCTGGAGAAAAGCTGCATGTCTGCTCTCACCTCCTTTAATTTTCAGTTCTCACATATACTTAAATGTACCTTGTAATTGCTTTATTTCAATAGTTCATGTCCAAGCCTAGGCAAAGAACCTACCTGCTGAAAAGTGATTGCTTCCTAATGTAGCTGAGATGCCAGTTTGAGGCTTGACCCTCTTAGACTTTGAGGTGACTAAATTCTTTTCTTTGGGGAAAAAAACTACTCATGAAGAAATTAGTTGCAGTAAAAATTTACCTGAAATGTGTGAGTATGTTTTAGAAGTGAGTTTGAAGATCTAGAAGTGAAGTAGTGATGAAAATGCTTTTTATATATGTATGAACAGGAGCAGCTGTCTAGGAGAGGTTCTGGCAAAGCAATTGCTGCAAGTGAAGGACATTTAGGCTAGTAGAGGAAAAAACGGTAAGTAGAAACACATTTAGCACAATATCTAATGTCTATTAGTTTGTGCAGAACTGATCCCTAGCTATTCAATTCCTTTATGTTTTTCTTTGAATAGTTTTAATATTAATTACAATACTATCTCAGAACACAATGACTTGATGTGATGTACACTTTTGATATATTAATTCCCTACTTTTTTTTTTTAATTGCATGGGTGCAGGTAAGAAAGCTTCTGTATCTCTTCAGCTGATGCACGCATTTTCACTTCAAGTTACTTGCCAAATTTATGGGAAACCTTAGGCAATGTGGAGGAGTAACAGCAGCAACCTAATGTTAAACTTGTCCTCAGGAAGTGACTGCAACATTAAAACGTAATGACAAAAAAAAAAAAAATCCCAGATTTCTCAAATTTCCTGGAGTGATTACAGCAATTAGTGCACAGAAGAGGTCAGAGAACAGTTGCTGCCGTTCATGCCTGCAGCAGGGCACAGCCAGGCTGCACATCTAAAAGCGTATTTGCAGTCTGGTGCCATCCCTGAAGGGCAGCCACTTCCTTTACACCAGTCAATAACCTGAAACTTTTGCCCGGCAGAAGGAAGTAAATGAATGGAGCTGTGCTCATTCAAAGCCTACTTTTCACAGTCAGCGAGGGCTCATTTTGTTTTAATCTGTTGATTACCTCATGGTGCTTTGGTCTCACTTTTGTGCTCCATGAATTATGAAAAACAAAACGCTTTTTACCAGAAATTGAGAACTGGAGAGAATCGTCGCAAGGCCTGCTGTTTGCTGAGGCAAAGCTAGGTTTTAGGCGGAGGTTTTAAGAGTTTACATAGCTTTGAAGACTGTTTCTCATACTGTTATCCGTGATCCACGTGGCAGAGACAGTCAGTTGGTTCCTATGCTACAATAGAACCTTTGCATGAAGAATGTCAGAAAGATTAAACTGACATAGATGTAACGCATTTGGTAGGTGTCAGATCCTGGTGCTAGATTCTGTTTTTACAGATAAGGAAAAATATCTCCCTGATTGCTCTTTGAAATGGTGATGATGCTGCTCCTTCCTAAGCCTGCAGAGAAATTGAGAAAAAACTATTCTTTCATCTCACGGGAGTACATTGCAAACTTTAATGATGAGATCTTACTGTCGTTGCTGATCAGCAGAAAAAACGGTGATAATAACTGAGCATGTGCAAGGAACTTAAACAGGAAGCTGTGGAAAATGGGGTAAAGAAGGAATGTCAGTTTCCAGTCCCACATCTGGGAGTTACTTATATTCACCTGGGTTTCAACACAGAAACACATGTTGTGCTCAGATGTGGAGTAAAAAACAAGTGAACAGCAAACCTTGGGGCACTGCCTGAGCTGGGGCTTTGCTGGCTGATGAAGGCAGCAGACTTCCCTGCACAACGTGGTTTTGCCTTTGCTGTAGAAGTGTCTGGCTTGTAGGTATTACATGCTCCAGAAGAAGAGATGATGTTAAAGTGTTTGTTTTTCCTGCTACTGCTGCTTATCCTTTTTCCAAAAGTTGAAATTCTATGATATGCCTCAAAGAAGAATGAATTTAAAATAGAACTACCTTTTTTTTTTTTTCTCCCTGCTGTTTTTCATTTTTTTTTTTTTTCCTCTCTGAAACTTCTAAAAATCAGAGAAAAACACTTTATCTGAATGGCCTTTAGGCCTTCCAGTAACCAAATGACTCTTCTGCGTTTTCCCTAGTCACAAGACTGTGTGTGGCCCCTGCCATAGGCAACATCGCTTCATTCGTTGGGTGGTAGGTAGTGTGTTATGTGGGGCGCTTGTGTTCTGCAGTGCTGGAGAGCACTATGGTGCTGGATGCTTGTACCTGAGGTTTTTCTTTTGGCCTAGGGGTGCAGCTGCCAGTTGGATGCGCACTGGTGCTTATTAGGAGCAAGAGAGAAAAGCATCACAGAGCGACCTCTGCTCTTGGTTTACTGGTAAGCAATTTGTTGTACCTTTTAGGTGTTGTAGACTTTAGCTCAAAGAAGGGGGCAGCCCTTAGCTTAGAGGCACCCAAGGCTTGGGAGCACTGAGTTTCCAAGAAGGGTTCTTCAGTCTTGTGATTTCTATTCCTCTGCTTCTCAGAGCTGGGGATGCTGGTAGTTTTTTACCTCCTGACCTCTGGTGTTGAGTGTGTTGGTCAAACCTAGGATGGCTTGCATTTTAAGAAGCCTTAATTCCTATTTAATATCATGAAACTTGGCGCAGAACTCCTTTGGGCCTGGCTTTTTATGAAAACTTGTGACTTCTCCCTCTTATCACTTCAAAATCCCATTTGACACCTGCCTAGGTCTTTGACCATTTAAGCAAAGGACTGGCTTGTTCAGTAGTTTGCGGTCCTTCCCTCTCAGCTTTAGCCACATTGCTGGTTTAAACAATAATTGCTGATTCATAATGTAGGGAGCTTCTGTCTTTGCTAGGGAGATGTCTACCTCACTTGCTCTTAGCCAGCTTGGAGAATCCAGTCCTTAGATGCTCTCCAAAATGATACCCTCTATCATTTAGCTCTGAGGCAGTTGTAAACTTATGTTTATCTTGGTCAGGCCATAGGAAGCTCTGATAAGCACGGCTTTTCCAGTGTCATTCAGCCTCTTTCTGCTGTGTGGCTGTATGGACAAGAGCTTGTCACTGCCGGTGGCTGTGGGGTCTGCATGCTGACCTGGGTTGGCTGCAGCTTTTCTCTTCCCCTTTGGAAAATACTGCCTCATTAAAATATTCTGTCAGAACATCTCTCTGTGCCATATTCAGCTGGCAGAGTCCTGATGTGACTCAGACTCAAGATTAAGTATCTGGCTGTGACCATGTTTCTTGTGGTGGTTTTTCTCACTTCCTTTGTGCTGTTTTGTGTAATGATTTTGTTTTGATGTGATCCAAGGGTTTTGGAAGGATTGTGTCAGCATTTCGGAATGGACCTCCTGCTCCTGAGCCGCTGCTACAGGAGACAGAGATGTGTTTTCCCAGTTCAAGAACCTGAGACTGCTATTTACTTGTCCTACTTGCTTTAATTTTAACTTGGTTTTGTATGAAGCAGCAAATGTGCTGATGGATGGTTTTCTCTGCACCTCTGCTTCTCCTTGATATTCATTTAAAGGTTTAATTTCCTCTGTGAATTTATCTTCAGGGTGATGCTAAAACAATCTTCCCCCACCCTTCCTAGCAAACAAAAAAAGGAAATTTCTATTTGCTTCAAAAGACAACATGCCGCAGAGCAGCAGGGAAGCGCGCCTTGGCAGGGAGGCAGCAATGAGCTTTCATTAGATGAGCTTCAGAAGCAGTGTTTTAAGCAGAAAGTGTATTAGGAAGAGCATTTCACAATAAACTAATGGCAGCAGGGCCAGGTTTTCATTTTAAATGTCAATTCTGGTTGTAAATATCTATTATGCTGCTTAAATGCAGTTTCGGCTAAGAGGAGGGCTAAAATGTAATTCATGTCAAAAGGAGAAGAAATATTAATTGGATTTTGTGACACTTCAAAATATGCTGCAGGTTTATCCAAGTCTTCAATTACTGCTTTTGGAAATTGTACGTTATTCCATTGATATAGCTGTTACAGTATAGGAGTAAATATATATATATATATATTTATACATACATATAGAGACTTTAGAAGTTAGTCTGATCAGGCTAGCTGGTTTATTGCCATGTGTGAACTAGCAGTGGTAAACAATACAGAACCTAGCAGGATTGATTTTTTTAATACACATTTCCATAAAATGGTTATCTTTGTCAATTTGAAAACTATTTACTATGCTAAGTAAGCTAATTTATGATAAGTTTTTAATCTTGCCACGTTTCTATTATATAGTAATGGAAAGTGCAGTATCATAGCTAAATCCCAGGATTATGTACAAAATAGAATATCTGGATTGCATTTAAATTAATCAAAGCTAAAGTAATGTTTCAAATAAAAATGTTAAACATTGTTGTGCAGATGTGCAAAAGCAGCACTTACATCCCCAAACAACACACGAAAAACAGATTGAGGAATATTTACATATGCATATAAACTCAATATAGCTGTTCAGGCTCTGCAGGGAGAGTGAGTTTTGTGCCGCTTGGGGAAAGTTCTTCGTGGTGATAAACTGATTCAGGCTGAAGAGAGGCATTTAGGGATGGGCTTTCAGATACTTGCTCCCTGTGGTTGTGTTGATGCTGGTGTGTGGGGATTTGTTTGAAAGGTCAACCCTTTGCCCCTCGGGATTGTGCCCCTGGTAGTGGAGGGACCCTACAGATCTCTGCATCCAGCCTTGTGCTCCCATGGCGTGCGATCCCCAAACTTTTGCTGGAAAATCACCTTCCTTTAGGTTCATACCTGCCCTGTACCTTTCAGTTCTCACCTCTACTCACTTTCTCTGACTGCTCTAATGTTAATTTTGTGAATTAGACCACTTTTACTGGAGTTAATCTAAAAGCTAGTTTGGGCATTAATTATGTCAGATAGTGAATTTCTCATCACATGTGTTAGCCAGAGACCAAGTGCTAAATTTTACTGCCACCAAAGTGTGTTATTGTTTTTCTTTTTAGGGAAGCAACAGCAATTCCAGCAGTTCATGTGACAAGAATGACACAGCCTTGGATCTGTGGTGTGCTAGCTGAAGTGAGCAGCAGGAGTTAGCTGTGCCACTGGACTGGACCTGACAGATGTGCACCAGGGGGTCATGTTCCTGTCTTTTCGCTGAGATGCTGCATGCCAAGCGTGATTTATTTAGGAAGAGATGTTGAACAACTGTGGCATCAGGGTAAAGCCTGGGTTGTTGAGGCTTTCCTTCCCAGGTGTGCTCAGCACTGAATACAGTGGTGCTGAGTGTAGGTGTGCAAGGTTTTCTGCTTTGCACAAGGTTTGGAAGCAGACCTTGTCCTCTGGGCCACCTGGAGCTGCCTATTCTGCAGTGTGAATATTTCCCTGATGCTGAGGTGGATTAACAACTGGCTGAATGGCAGAGCTCAGAGGGTGGTGATCAGCAGTGCAGAGTCTAGTTGGAGGCCTGTAGTTATCGGTGTCCCCCAGGGGTCAATCCTTGGCCCAGTCCTGTTCAATTCATTCATCAATGATCTGGATGAAGGCACAGAGTGCTCCCTCAGCAAGTTTGCTGATGATACGGAACTGGGAGAAGTAGCCGATACCCCAGAGGACTGCGCTACCATCCAGAGGGACCTGGACAGACTGGGCAAGTGGGTGGTGAGAAATCTTATGAAATTCAACAAGGCCAAGTGCAAGGTCCTGCACCTGGGGAGGAATAACCCCAGACACCAGTACATGCTGGGGACTGACCTTCTGGAGAGCAGCTCTGCGGAGAAGGACCTGGGCGTCATGGTGGATGACAAGTTGACCATGACGCAGCAGTGTGCTCTTGTGGCCGAGAAGGCCAATGGGATTCTGGGGTGCATTAAGAAGAGTCTCCAGCAGGTTGAGGGAGGTGATCCTGCCCCTCTACTCAGCCCTGGTGAGGCCACATCTGGAGTATTGTGTCCAGTTCTGCGCTCCACAGTACAAGAGGGATGTGGATCTACTGGAGAGAGTCCAGCGCAGGACTATAAGGATGACTGGGGCCTGGAGCATCTGCCGTATGAGGAAAGACTGAAAGAGCTGGGCCTGTTCAGCCTGGAGAAGAGAAGGCTGAGAGGGGACCTGATCAGTGTAGTAAGGGAGTGAAGAGGATGGGGCTGGCCTCTTTTCAGTGGTGGCTGCCAACAGAACTAGAGGTAATGGCCACAAACTGAAGCACCAAAAGTTCTACAACAACTTAAGGAAAAATATTTTAACAGTGAGGGCGACGGAGCACTGGAACAGGTTGCCAAGAGAGGTTGTGGAGTCTCCTTCTCTGGAGATCTTCAAAACCTTCTTGGATGCAGTCCTGTGCCACGTGCTCTAGGTGACCCTGCGGGTGCAGGGGGGTTGGACTAGATGATCTCTAGAGGTCCTTTCCAACCTTAACAATTCTATGATTCCCTTGTAACCTCACAGACAAGGGATTACCAACGAGCACATCATATGTCCTTAATTTCACCACATCGGGTGCTACAACAGGACAGCTGAGGGCTGAAATGGATTTCTAGTGGATGTGAGTTTTAACAAATGTCCATTACTGACCTTCTGTACTAAGTGGCCTGGATGCCCTTTCTGTGCTGTGCTCCTTTCTGCATGTTTGGGACCACAGCAAACATGCTGTATGGCTCAGGTAGAGATGGGCTTCTCGGGGTACAGCTACAAGCTCCCTCAGGAAGGACAGAGCCACCTATCTGCGTTAATACAGGGTTCTATCTTGAGAATTGGAGTTATGTCACTCTAACGTTTAGCAGAAAAAAAATCTAAGAGGAAAGATGGATTTAAGTGTTAATAGTCTTGGAGTGGATGGGAAGGTGGAATGAAAAGAAAGCAGAGAGGTGTACTTCCAATTTCTCTATTCAGAGCCCATTTTTATGTCAAAGTATGGTCAACCCAGGAATAATTTACACTGGTGTAATCACACAGTGGATATATGGAAGTGTGGGTGTTAATTGTGGGTTAACTGCATCTGGGCATACCTGTACTTCCCCACTCAATGTTAAATGAGCAGGAGGTGATATTTAACCCAGGTGGAAAGCAGTACTTGTTTTAAGTGTCTTTACCTTAATTGTGCAGCTGACTTGCTGAGAAAACCATATATTGTCGAGCTGGCAGCTTGTTTAAAACTACAGACGGTGCTCTGGACTGAGCAACTGTCTTCTGAGCAACTCCAGGGGGGTTCACTGGAGTGCTTAATGGGATGGCTTTGAGGACTTAGCCTGGATTCATAAAAACAGAAGCACAGAGCAATGTCAGAGAAATGGCCGCTAGAGGGGAGGATGAAGCTGAGGATGACTGCACACTGCGTCCGGCTCTCCTCCCACCTGTGTCTGGGCTGCAGAGCCGCCTCAGATGTGTCCCTGTGCAAACACTGCTGGTGTTAAAAGCAGGCCCATGGTGGCAGCTACTGCAGCCCCATGTGTGAGGAGCCTTTTGTGGCACTGTCAGCTCAGCCGCACTCGCATGGAAAAGGCCTTGTGGTGGTGGAGGTCATCCGAGACAGTTGGGAGCCGTGTGGGCCACCTGCCTTGCGACCACCACGACACACTGCAGGCTGGCTCCTGCGGCCACCTGTGGCCATTTTATTTAGGTTCGACCATCCCCCGCTTGCCATATGCTAAAGCAAATAAAAGGCTTATCTTGTGTCAGCCAGTCCTACGTGTGCAGGCTGGGGGAGCCCAAATAAAACTGCCATGGAAACAGTCAAAAAACAGAGGGCCGGGCAGCTCGCTGTGGGTGCTGGGCCCGCGGCCGCACCAGGGACCGGCTGGGGCTGTTGACAGAGCAAATGGTTGTAAGCCTTGTGCTAAATATTTGTGGGGAAGTCTGCTGGGCGATGGCGGGTTTTATGACACAGTAGCTAAAAATAGAGCTTGTGCAGGTAAGTCTTTGTTTTTGCTGCATGTGATGTGATTATTATACTTTTTTAAAAAATTTATTTCCTCAGAAGAGCCCTGTGTCTGTGCAACTGTGTTCCCCTTGAATTCAATCCCAGCACCTTTGCAGACTGGGCCTTTTGTGCCTCCTGAAAACCAAGTCCTTAGGTAGGTAGAACTAAAAACGATGGGGAAAATTGGCTTTGGAGTTACACTGGCAAGGCTATTGTTACAGCAGCCTCTATGTCCCATGCTTCACCTTGAAAAGAGTTCACCAAGAACCGAGTCAGAAGGTGTATTGTTTGGGAACCAGATTCACATGCTTTCCAAGCTGTCTGTGCTAAAGAGAGATGGATCTTGCTTTCCCTCTTGGGATTCTGGGATTAGGGCCCAGTCTTCATGGCAATTGGTCAAACTTTGAGCTGAAAAGTAGCTTGGTGTGCTTATTTCTTTTCTCTGGGGCAAAAACTTCAAGCCAAGTGACTGATTGCACTTTGTGGGATGTTTTGCAACCTTAGCACCATCTGATGGACCCTCTGAGTTCCTTTGCTCCTGAGATCTGTACCCATAAAGCTGTATTTGAAGATGGTACTAACTTGTAAGAAAATTCAAGCCTATATGTGAAGCCAGCAAGACTTTCGGGGGTGAACTTCTGAGTCATACTTTACTATCAAAAATCCAATCGGCCAGATACGAAAACCTTGTTGGAAGCAAGTATGGATGGATAGATAATTTGTCTCTTGCATCTGATGGACGAATGTTATATCATCGTCAAAGACTGTGCATGGTAATAAAATCCACTGTCCCCAATCAGAATATAGTATTCTCTCTCTCTTCATGTAACTTTTATTTATTTTGGTGTTTTATTAGCTTTCAAAATAAGCTTCCTTAATTATTTATGCCTTAAGCATCAAAGAAGGTTTCATGTTTGCCTAGCTGTGGCAAAATGATGAGTCAAAAGATGGAGTGCCAGTGTCATTTGAGGAACTTTGATATTTAAAAGAGGAAGTTAAATTATAAACTGAATCAACCTTGTGTCATTCGTGCTACCCGAACCAATGTGTTCCAGGGATGCTATTAGCCTTGTCTTGCACTACAGGGCAGTGGGTCCCTCTGCAGAGCAAATTGCTAATTATTTGCTAATTAATTTTAGCCTTGCTGCGGTGTCCATACCTTGAAACAGGACTTTTGGCATGGAAGCAGCAGGTTAGCACCGAAGCAAGGCAGTTCAACACGTCCGCATTAGCTGTGGCTGCAGGGTGGCCAACACCTCGGAGTGTTATTCTTCTGTTAATGTGGCAGCACACTGCTTTGAGTACAGGTGGCTGAAAGAGTGGCCTTTTTTTTTTTTTGAAATTAAAAGAGGAAAAAAAGCCTCATTGTTTTTAGAGCTTTCCTCACAAGTGGACTTCTGGGGGAACTTGGAAATTAGTCTTTACTTTGTGAGAACTTCCTGGAGTATTTGCAGGGAGAGTAATTTTCCATGAAGGAGCACTAGGCTGAGGTGAACATATTTCTCTGGTGTTGATGGTGATAAAGACAGGTCTATGACATTTATTGAATAAGATCTCCTAACAGTTGTTAAGTATTGCATAAAGCCACTGCCCTTAGTCTTTGAATGGCACATCACGAAAGATACTTTTTTTTAAATAGCAGTTTGCCAAAAGGATATGCATCTGTCTTGGAGAGCAATAGGCATGGAACAGGCATGTGGCAGTGAGACAAGCAAATGCCACATGCAAATTGTCCTGGGATTAGTCTTGCCCAAGCTTACATGTTTATGGTGGAGAAACTTATATCTAGCCTAGTAACCCTATGCTCCCATTCAGCATTAACAGGGGAAGAAGGGACAATTCATCTGACTGGTGTCAAACACCATTTTACAGAGATATAGTGCTTACCTAAGGGTGGTTTTCTCTTTGTGGATGGCACTGTGATCTCGGTGATGAGCTCCTATATGGCACTTCCACCTGGGCAATTGATTTCCAGGTTTCAGGGCTGCTGTGGGATCCTTGGTGCATTTGGAGCCTGATCCGCAGCTGCCTGTGTGGGGTCCAGCCTGTGTGGGCTCCAGCCTGTCACCCATCAGTTTTCTCTGCCCTCTCGTGTCTCCCTGCTGGCCAAAAAGCTGAATGGGCACTTGGTTTGCTGCTTAATCCCTGAGGGCTACATGATCACGGGGAGCCTGCGGAGGGTGGCTTACACTAATGTGCTGGCCCAAGTGGCAGCAGGTAGGAACCTGAGCTGCTAAATCCAGCAGCGCCCGTCTGTCAGTGCTGCCCTCCGCAGGCTCATGCACTGTTGTCCTGGGCAGGGAGGTGCCAAAGCCTTGTTTTGGAAAAGGTAAACAGAGGTGTAAAAAAGGCATTTGTGTGACAGCCATTTTGATGGGAACTAGTGCATCGTCATGTCCATTTCAATCAGTCCTATCTGGTACCTTGCATCACTTCACCTGCCAAGCTCACGAATGCCCATCTCCTAGGCTTGCCTCTCTTGTTCCTGATCTCATCTATATAGCTTTTTATTATTATTATTATTCCCTCTTTGCTTGACCTGTTTTCACCTGTTCTTCCCTTGTGCCTTCTCCCCTGTCTTGCCCTAATGGTTTGCTTGACATGGAATCAAGGCAGTTGAAATATGGAGTGTAAACTGCATGTTCAAGTTGATTTTTCTGTCTGATGCCTGTATCTTCAAAGTGCCTGAAAAAGGGGGAGGATAAAAGGGTGTTGAAGCTCTTTGGCATGGGGGGGTACAAGTGGTCCTGAGCCTGACCTGTGCTGCAGCCCTGCTCCTGCTGAGGCTGAGTACAGAGACCTACATGAGCTATAGGTCTTGAGACAAAGACTTTCTCTTGCAAAAATGTATGCACGACCCTGAAATTTAGGTCATACTTAATCTGCATGAAAGATTAACAAATGTTGCTTATAAGCATGGACTTAAGCTGTAGTAAAATTAATAAAAAACCATGGGTAGTGGGCATTATATAGAGATATAAATGACTTATTTACATGTTAATTTACGTATTTACTACAAGATATGTAACTATTCATTGTGCAGCTCTTAATCACTGCTGACTGTTTATGTGCAGGTTCTGCTCAGTCTGGAGGAGGCCTGTTGCTGACCAAAGTGGCTTTTCCTGCGCTCTCCTGCAGTAGCAAAGTAGCATTGCCTGAGATTTTCTGCTTTTGGTATTTCTTTCTGATTCTTCATTCATTTCAGTGGCAAGTCCCCAGACAGAGAATTTCCTCCCCTGCTTGGCTGCTAATGTGTTTGACAGGTCTTGGAGGGAAGAAACTCTAACATTTGGCATTTTTGCTTCCATTGAAGGACCAGTGACGAGGATAAAACTTGCCCTTCTGGTCGTATCTTTTGCTCACCTTCTTCCAGCTCCTGGGCTTCCTTTCTGCTCTGCTTTCCCCCAGGGTTAGTCCCAAGACACCAAGGGACCATCTGATAGTGAGCAAGACGTTGCATAGCTGCGCCTGTGTGTGTCGGGCTGGGAGACAGCATCTGCTATTGCATGTGTCAGGTAGCGTCTGGGATATTTGGCAAATGTTACTGCAAGCAGCCTCACGTGGGAGGGAGCAGAAATTTGCTGGCAGTATGGAGGAGCTAAAGTGAAAGATGCAGCAAACTTATCAGGCTGTTTTTGCATTTTTTTCCCCCCAGACTGACAGGATTAATTTTTTCATAAGCACATTATTAGATCCATGAAGAAATAAAATGCTGATGCAGACTTTGCTTGGAGCAAATAATAAAGCACAACCTTTCTTCTGTCTTACAAAATCAGTGTTTCCCTGAAGGATCGAGCATCTGCTACGGCACGCTGGCTTTGCTGCTCTCAGAGCTGCTTGGCAATCCCAGAGCATGCTGTAATGGGGGAGAATCTTCCTGGTGAGCTCAGCCTGTGCATTTCACAGGTCCTATTGCTAAATCTGCCCTTGGAAAAGCCCTGTTTGCAATAGGTAAAGGGGCCAGAGATTATTCCCCAGCACCAGTGTTGTAGCTGTCTGTTACAAAGCAACCAAATGCTCCCTAGCCATAAAGTTTCAGCCCAAGTGCCTGGCAAAATCTTGACAACTGAACCTGACACTTTGTAAGAAATCATTCCTGGACACGTGGCAAGAGGCAGCTAAAACTCAGGATCAATCCTCAGACTCCAGTGCGTCGCTGCCCATGCTTCCTGCTGGCTTTGTGCTTGCAGAGAGGTGGTGCAAAGCTCCAGGTGCCAGTAGGATCCACAGGGATGCAGATCCCTGTGGCTAAGGGCTGCCTTTTTGCTCCTGGAGAGACTTTTTATGTCCAGAGCATAGCTACTCAACAGCCTTGATTAACACTGCCTAAAGTCCCAGGGTATCTGCCCGTCCGACCAGCCTGGCTGCAACAGGAGCCGTCAGGCGGTGCCCGCGGTGGCCCGGAGCAGGGTGTCCCCTGCCTGCTCCCGGCCCTGGGTTGTGGGTGACTCTGCTGCAGGGATTTCTGATTCTACCCATGCAGCTCGTTCCTTGGAGGGTAAATAAACAAGTGCAAGGCAGGGGTAGAGACTTGAAACGGGCATCCCTGGCTCACTGCACTGCTGGCAGCTGGTCAGCAATTTGACCAAAATATCACTTTTTTGGTGTTT
Source organism: Tinamus guttatus (assembly GCF_000705375.1). Next base: position 117,538 of record NW_010588224.1, on the reverse strand, counting down.
TTTTTTTTTTTTCTCCAATTGCTTGGTTGCCAGTGGAGCTGTAACTGAGCCAGAGGCTGCTAGGGAATCTGAATGGGGGAAAAGGAGGAGGAGGGGAAGAAAGAAGGTAGCAGAGGCTGCTGGAATTGCCATGTTCCTTAAAGACAGCCTAGCTTTGATGTCCAACCACTGGAATGGACTCTCTCGTGTTCCCAGAAAAACATCTAACTCCTGCTTCAGAGGCTCTTTTTCCTTTCCTGCTGCCTGGGGAAGGCTGCAATATTCCAGGTGTATGCAATGTATATTTGATGACTTGGGCAAGCAAAGAATGGGGCTCATCCCAACCCTCTGGCCAACTCAGTATAAAGCTAGCATCATTTTTGTGCAAATCCATCATTTTCAATGCTTTAATTTTGAAAGAATGTCTTGCCTCTTTGTTTTTTAAATACAGCAGCTCCAGCATGGCTTGGTTTTCATGCAGTGGCGGATGAGAGGTTGATTCATTTTTATAGTTTATGCAAGTGCTTTTATGGTTAAATATTGTATGACTGTCTGGTGAATGAGACCTCTTTTAGTTGCACATTGACCCCTTAGAGAAGCCCATTTGATAACGCAGTGGGAGAGAAAACAAAAGCTGAATTAATTACAGGACTTCATATATTCTGTTGCAGCATTGGAATGAGCAGAAGCAACTGAAGTTAATTGGAGTAATTGATAAAACCAAGCAAAACTGAACAACTACTAAAAATACGAAATTGCTTTGGAGTTGATTTAATAATGAAATTAACAGTGGAATTAATTAAAATAGGTGAAAGGCAAGTCAGAAGATGAGTATTCCACATTTTTTCTCTGTATTATACTGAGTTTGCCTTAGAGACCTGTACGTGGAAAGCTAAGGCGAGTGAACTATGCAGAATGTAAGCAAACCCAGGTCATGTTTTATTCAGTTTAAGGACAGCTAAGACTTGAATTACATGTGCTTGGATTCTGAATCTAAACCTGGGAGTAGCAGGTTCATGATTTAATAGTGCATCCTCATTTAATGATATTGCAATGCTTGCAGTCCACAGGCAGTAATTTTTAATTTCATTGAAGGGATCATTTAATTTAGATTATTCAAGTCATCTTATCTAGATAAAGTCAGATCTAAAGGTGAGGAAACCTTAATATTTTGACAATTTTGGAGATATACAGATAGAAAAAAAAACCCTGATTTTGAAAGTGTAAGACTTACTAATTATTTCAAATCCGAGTGGTCAGAGCCTTGAGCAATAAAAAAATATTTATTTAGATGTATAAATAACTACCTACAGGAATATATATATATATATATATAAACACTTGATAATTCTAGGCACAGCCTGAGCCATATGGATCTTCCAGCCTGGCATAGTTCAGACATGCAAGTTCCTGCATGGTACAGCTAGAATTGCCCTTTTGGTATCCCTTGCCTAGCAGCATCTCTTTGCATTTCAGCTGATGAAGACAAGTCTCTACCATCTTTCTAAAGCCATGCTTTGACTTATGCCTCTGAGCCTGCACACTAGCCTCTTCTCTACTGTATTTGTCCCAGAAGGCATGATGATATTAATTCCTCAATCTTCTTGTTTTGGAGACTGTGCTAGTTTTGCTAGCTCAGTCTGCACCTGGAATATCCACAACTTGTGTTCTTCTTTCTCACCATCTTCCTTAAAGCACTTGTGTGTTTGGTGTGCAGAGCGAACAGATGTGTTTCTTCTGGAGAGCCTGCATTATGCTTAGGACATATCTGCATGAGGAGATTTGCTTTAAAGTGACCTGTTTTGTTGCAACAGCTTTATATGAAGTGGCAGGCAGTAGTTATATCTGAGCAAGCAGCCAGTTATCATTTCACAGCCTTCCTCTTGCACATATGGGCTGCCTTTGGAGCAACCCGTGCTGCTGTGGGCACATGGTAAGGGTAGCTGGAGAGTGGGTTTCTCAAGCTGCTGTGACCTCTTCCAGGCCCTCCTGTGGTTGATGATGACCTAATTTCCAAGTCTTGCCAGATCTTTGGAGGCCGGTGCCTCTCTGTTTGGCAGAGCTGGTGGGGGTTCACAGCTGCCAGCAGCTGTGTTTGCTGTGTAAATGCAGTGCTCATGTTGTGCCACAGAAGGAGCTTCCTCTTCTTCAGACCTACCAAACCTCACATGTTGGGAGCCAGATCCTGCTGCACGATTCCTCTGGAGCTCTGTCGCTCCCACGACCCGTCAGCAGCGTCATCTCCTCCTCGTCACTCAGCATATGACTTCGTGTGCTCAATGCATCTGTGGCCTGCAGCATCTCGTGCCCATGTTGAGGAGAGGATGCAGGACCCTGCTGCTCTTAGGTGTCTCCTTCCCAGCCACTGCCAGGTCTTTGGCATGTCTGGGCTGGGGGGCACATGGTCTCCTCCCCTCTTCCAGGCTTTGCAAACTCTCTTCTTTCTTTCAAAAAATCCCTCAGATTTTGATCAAGTATGCTGGAATTCAGATGGATATATTCAGTTGTCACTGCTGGCTGCAGAGAAAAAATTACATTCTTGTTAAAAAAAAGAATGAAAAGAATGCCTGAATGATTCTCGTAGTTTGGATTAAAACTCAGACAAAAGACTTTTGCTCTTTGTCTGAACTACTTGAAAGACTTCACAGAAGGAGGAAGCAAAAGTTACCCAATGCAATTCCGAAATGTCAGTCCTGACTGTTAAAAGATCCTGTTGCACTAAGGCTTGCAAATTGCACGTCATTTCCTAATTAAAAAGTGACGAGCGTAACAGGGTCTTTCCCTGGTGCCTCAGAGCATTGCGGGGCCAGGCTTGCGGCTGTGATTTCACAACTGCCTGGGTGTAATCAGCCACAGCCGCCTCCTGTTCCCTCTGTTTCTTTTTTGGAGCTAGGCTCATCAAGGAAAGAGGTTAAGCATGCAACCACTTTTTATTGCTAGCAAGGGGGCATTGAATGACCGATAGTAAAGAAATAAACCAGGAAAGTACATTTTCTCTGTGCTAACCATAATTTCGAGTTGAAGTCCAAGCATAATCTACTGTTACAATAAAGTAGGGAGTTGAAGAAACTAATGTGCTTTCTGGGTCTCCCCTGAGATAATTTATCTGTTTCATTTACTTTAGTGAAGGCTGGTTGTAATGGTACCAGTTTTATAGTGACTTTTTGGTTACCTCTGCCTTAGAAAATCACAGGAGTGTGTTTTCTGCTATGGTGCAACTCCCCTCAGCAGAAAAGAAATTTGGTGCTGTAGATGAGGTATGCACTAATGCAGGAAGGTTTTTGCAAGTTTTCCTAGTTTAGGCATTTTGTCTTAGGCACACAGTTGGCATTTCAATAAAATGACTGTTTTGCGAGTTCTGGCTGTGTCCAGCAATAGGTAAACGGGTTTGTGGACCAAGCACAGCATGTTTAGCTGGGGCTTCCCGCCAGGACTGTCTGTAACTCACAGCATCATGTGCTGCCACAACCCTGCGTGCACAAACTCGTCTTGTCCTCCACCGCTGTTGGCTTCTCCGTGGTCGCACTCCTTTGCAGTTTGTTTATTTTCTTCCCAGCAAACAAGGTCAGGTTTGTATGGTCCCCGCTGCTCCTGAGGAACTGTCCCGTGGCTCTGCTGACTGGGCTCTGCTGATGGGCAGAAGGAGCTGCTCTTCAAGCTCTTTATTTTGGAGCATGTAGTGTAGATGGGAGCTGCTTGGTCTTTGGGTGTCCTAAGGGAGAGGGTGGTCCCTGGCAGGCACGTTTTTTGGTCTCCAGTCTCCGCAACGAAGCCTCTAGGGCCTCTTGTCTGACTGCTCCAGGCTCGGACCCCGTTCAGCACCTGTGATGCAGCCAGGGAAACCTGGCATCCAGAGGGTGCATCCAAGACAGGGTGCATTATGCCCAACATACCCTCCTCTACTAACACTCCCAAAATCTTACCCATTTGTCCAAATCTTCGTTATTCTCACTGTTAAAAACAATCAAACAAAACCATTCTTGTCTGACCTAACTACCTAACTCTACTGCTCATAGAATCATAGAACCATTAAGATTGGAAAAGACCTTTAGAGATCATCTAGTCCAACCCCCCTGCACACGCAGGGTCACCTAGAGCACGTGGCACAGGATTGTGTCCAAACGAGTCTGGAAGATCTCCAGAGAAGGAGACTCCATAACCTCTCTGGGCAGCCTGTTCCAGTGCTCTGTCACCCTCACTGTCAAGAATTTTTTTTCTTAAGTTCCTATGGAACTTTTGGTGTTCAGTTTGTGGCCATTTCCTCTTGTCCTATCGCTGGCCACTCTTGTTGCTAAAATGGACAGTTAGACATTTCTGTTTTATGGCTACTCTTTAAAGGGAATATAACACCCAGGGCTCTGCTTAATTTTTCTGCTGGGGTCCTAGTGGACCCAAGAAGAACTGGAGATTCCTTGGTACTTTTTACCTATATGTTCCTAGACATTTACCTATGATGTGATATTTTCTCATTTTGTATTGTATGCAATGCACACAGCATTTGTGTGGCACTGCTGACTTGTGATTCATGGTAATGCCTTGATCCCTTTTTATTGACTTGCTGCTTCCTCTCTCCTTCTCATCCTGTATTTTTCCATTGCCCTTTTGAATTGTATTCAATTTATTTACTGCTTGACTTTATTTTTTCCTTGATTTGCTTTCTTCTCATCTAAAAATATAAGCTATATAGCCTGAAAATACATAGTTACACCTTATGTCAGGAGAGAAAAACACTTTGCATGTCACGCTTACCTTTCAACAGCTCTAGATAACTGCCTGTCTTTTCTAAGGCTGCATGAAATCACTGCTTGCTCTGTGGAATATTCCATCAGAACATTGCCAATTGCCTCTTGCAGCCTCTCAGAATAGCTGTACTATAATATTGGGTAATTAAGTTGCACTTCTCTTGCCCTTTTAGCCAAGGACGCCATACCCTTGCTTTAAATTGAAAGCTTGCAGGGCAAATTTATGCTTGTGTTGTGGCCCAGTAGGGTCCACGATTAGGTGCTGTGGCGATACCGCGATGACGGGACCAACGCTGTCCTATGGGGCACACACACTGCACCCGTACGGGAGGTGAGTTAACGTCAGCTCAGGCAAATCAGCCTTGGGCTGGGTAACGAGTCAGAGGAGGAACCGTTGGCCCTGAGGACACCCAGGTCAGTGCTTGAATCTCTGAGATGATAAATACCTGCCTTGTTCCAGAGTCGAGCCGGGCACCGAAGGAATCCCCACGCTGACAGGGCAGTTATTAGCAAAAGCCAAACGTTTCTGCTTTCCTCCCTCAGCAGATGCCCTTCTCCTTTTTTTTTTTTTTTTTTTTTTTAAAGAAAAGGTAGCTTGCAGTGGGCTCACTCCTAGTAACATGGAAAAAGAGAGGCCAGGCTGTGAATTTGTAATGCAGTTTTGTAATGCAATTTATAATGCATCTCTCCTTGCCTGCTGCAAGAAAAAGCCCTGTAAAAACACAAGCATTTAATGAGGCAAGTAACAGGTCATCCTTGATGGTGTCTTAGTCTTTGTTTTTTACAGTTATTAGTGGAGGGCCCAAACCCTTGGGCTCTGCTTTGGCATTGATGGCTGAGATAGGCTGTGAGTTCAGCTCTGGAGAAGCTTTATGCTTGTGTTAGAGACCAGTGTATTTAGATGGAACCTTGGGGATGGGGCAGGATGTGGAGGATGGAGAAGGTGGTGGCTGCTGGGTGAAGCAGTTGCAGAGGTGACAGACCAGTCTCACCCTGATGACTCAGGGCCTGCAAATGTTGCACAGCTCCTGCCTCAGCTTCCTGAGCCACGTGCATTGCCCAGGGGTGTTGAGAGACTTTACAATTACGAAGATTAAAAATGCCGCAGAAACAGTAAGGACTAGAGTGATGTGCCTGTTCAGCAAAATATGGCAGCAGGCATAGAAATGGCAGTGTTAATTATAAATGAATTTATGATGCAATTTGGAGCTAATATGTCTGGCACAATATTTTTCCGTAGGAACTTCTAGGGTGCTATGCTGAACAAATGGAGTGCATTTCAGTTGCCCTAAACAATTGTATTTGTAATTCAGCAAATTCCTGACCTTTGCCTGGTGAATAAATTTGGATGGTGAAATGAACATATACATAAAAATACTTTTTGCTTGACATTTAGGTCCTCTTAATGAGAGTGAGTAAAAGAATAGAATTCTAACAAACACTGATTATTTCAATAACTGAAACAGTAATGTTTTAAATCCTATTGTATATTTATCAGTTAATCATTCATATGAAGCCTCCTGAAGAAATCCATGGAGCCAGACATCAAATTAAAAATAGTAGACGGACTTTTTGTAAGGAACACTGTCTGAAAGTCGTAGAAGAGGAGAACTGTATAGCCAGCCCATAATCTCTGATTTCTTTGTTCCCCACCGAGCTGCTGAATTCCAGATAAGATCAATAAAGTCTAACTCCTTGCCTCTGAGTTCAATCTATTTCTGGTGTCAGGTGCTAGTAACGGCACTTTTTTTCTTTTTTTATCTGGTGGTCTCAGTCTTGACTGTGCAGCTGTTCAAATGGTAAAACTTAGGATCATGCATCGTTTCAGAGGTTGTTCAACTGAGGTCAAGGACTTTTTGCAGATTGTTTTACTAAACAGCGAGATATCAACCAATACAGGAGTACTTTGTGTTTGCTGATTGTATTCTTTTTTTCTTTTTTCTTTTTCCTTTTTTTTTTAAAGATACTTTACATTTTAAAACTCATATCTTCAACCTCCTACTCAAAAAAATTAAGCTGTAAGAATATGAAAGCTTTCAGAGAAAGATATTATAATCTGATCATCTCTCTAGATCTGGTATAGCATGATATAATGTTTTTTTGTTGTTGAATCTACTTCAGTAGATTTTAACCAGGAATGCTGCTGAAAAAATATCCAATATAGGTGATTGTAGGGAGAAGAACAAAATGAAACAGAAGGAACCTTACCTGTTCATCACTTTAGAGGAGAAAAAGAAAAAAAAAAGTGAGAATAAGAAGCTGGGACTTCTGGACACTGTTACTTGTCCAGCCACGGTGTGACTGGGAATCTTGCCTTAATTCCTCTTTGGAAGGATTCAGCTAGTGACACTTGCTTAACTGTTAGGAAACTGCAAGGTTGCGTAGATGTTTAAGTCCTCTAATTCTGAGGTAAGTAGCAGTGCAGAGCAGTAGCAGTAAGTCCAAAGTGCAGGTATAAAGAACTAGTTTCAATGGTTGGGTAGTGCCTTTTTAGGTTGATTATTTCTCTTGCTCTGATTCTATCTTTTGCAAGTGCCTATGAAGCTTTCCATCTCTTGGCTAAAATGCGGGACTCCCAGGTGGCTGCCCTCGAGACTCACATTAACTGTCTCCACATCAGCTGCTGTGCCTGGGATCCGGTCCCGCTCCTGGAAATCACTGCTATTGTTCAGTGCTGCTGGCTCTCGGAGCGTGCGCCGCACATCAGCCTCGGGACACCAAATGCTCCTGACACGAGGCAAATTTTTATAATGGCATAAGTTGTAATTTCCTGGCTTCTGCACTCAGAGGATCCAGGGGACTGGAAGCAGCAAAACCTTGGGCTGAAAAAGGTTCCAGGAAGTTTCTAGCCACAATGCTTCAGCTGTTTCGCTGTTATCTATAGATGTGAACTTTTCTGCTCCTCTGCCTCTATCCCACTAGTCCTGTCATTACAGTCACAAACCATTTCGGGGCTGTTTCCTTAATTTTATTTTTGAAGGTTCCCAGCATTGGGGCACCAACTTTTACTTTAAACTTCTGCTTACGGTATTTGAGCTGTGTCAGATCTTAATGGCTTTGATAAAAGCCTCTCTGCAATAGCCAGGAAGACTAGGGTATATAGGGGCTGCATATATTAAAATAGCCTGGCCTAGATCAGCTTGGGACAAAGCCTGGCCAATGCTATGTTTGTACAAGGGCTCCCAATATTGCTTCTGCCTGGGGAGCTGCATGAGTGTGGGAACTTGGACACAAAGAGGAAAAAGTCTTGTCCTGCCTCTGCTGTTTCGCTGACCCAAGTGTCCATCCGTGGCTTAGGTCCATCCCCAGATTCTCCTGGGACTTAGGTGATGTTAAACCCATAGGGGTGGTGGCATGTCCTGGTTACTTGGAAGGAAGCGCTTCATGCAGCTTCAGTCAATCAGATGTAGTCTAAGCTCATGTTGCAGACTGGGGCGCACTTTCAGAAGCCATTCCCCACCTCTAGTAAACCCCCTCTCCTAGAGCCTTAGAATATGAGACCTCTCACTTGTAGAGTGAAGGACTTACTTTTGGGGGGAGGGCTGATGCTTCCTGAAGTAGAGGGCCAGCAATATGCAAAAGTCAATGAGGATTTTTAGTGACATGTGTGAGGTCTCAGTGAGATATTTTGGTGTAGGCAGCTTATATCAAGAGTTCTTCACTTAGCTGTAGTCATAAGAGACAAATCATGCTTGTCACGCAGAGTTTACAACTGAGAGAGCTGCAAAAATTGATAGTTAAACTGTTTGTTATTAGTAGCAGGCAAGCAACATGTCGTGTGTGGTCATATGTGAAAGATTTCCTATAAGAATATTAGTGAAGTTTTCTTTGCATGCTTGGAGCCTTGTAATCTATTGGGTTGATGAAGGCCCTTCAGCCTGTTCCTGGTTTTTCAGCCTCCTCCATTCCTGAACTGTAAAGCTTTTCACCTGTCGCTCCAGCTGCATGCAGCAATCGTCCTTCGATTGCTCAGTCAATAGGCAGCAAAACCTTAGCTGTCTTGTGCTGGGTGCTAACAAGCACAGAGGCTGAACCTGCAAGCTCCCTTAATTGAGTTTTGCTTACAGCAACACAGCAGCGAGTCGTCTGGTAGGATTAGACCTATAAATTGTCCCCATGTCTTTTTGTGTAACTGCCTGGAGAATGTCACATGGATGTGAAAGTATGTATTATAAAGGGATGCCCTTTGCAAATGACTCTGCAATATTCTGCAATGGGCTCTCAGGTAAGAGGATATTAACTGAATAAATGAACTCCAGGCTTTATATGCTTTATGAAAAAGTCAGTCTGGCTTCAATAGGGATGAAGGTAATTATGTTCCTTAGAAACTGAATGGCACTACTTAAATTCTGCAGCAGTTTTATCCTTCATGTGTGTTTTCTAGATCATCCAAAACAATAACTAGTTTTCAGCTAAAATCTAGAGAGAAATAAACATTAGATGTGAGGCATTCCCACTTCTGTGGGAACTCTTCACTGAAGGCAGGCAGTAGTTCTCCCGCAGAAGAACAGGAACGGAAGCTGGATGCCTCCATGGATTTGCTGCAGAGATTGCTCTGCTATTGGGGTGTGAAGAGCAGGTTTGATCTGGACAAAATTAACCCAGAGGTCAAAGCTTTGGAATGTTTTCTTTTTCAAGTAGTTTAGTTCATTTCTTGTAAACTGCAGTGACTCTACTAGCGCATAAACCCAAATCTCTGCAATGACGTCCAGAACATGTCCTCTATTGGGTTTTTTGTTTCCTTGTGGAAGAAGTGTCTATTTTGTTCTTGGCACACAACAGTATGACAGTGCAGACAGCAAGTTTCTGTCCATAGCAAATGCAGCCTGCTTTTGGTGAAGTTTTCAATTTGTAGGGCTTGAGACTTCTTAAAAACATATGTTTATCACTTATTCAACTAAATACTGTCTTTATCTGAAAAGTTCTCCATGTGCCAGCTTCTGTCAGAACCACCTACGTAAAAGTTATTTGGTTTTCTTAATATAGTAGGGCCTAGGTTGAAACACCTGAGCATGCTCTTAAGTTGATAGTCTTATGACAAAAAAAACCTGCCTCTCTAATTTCAGAAAGTCGATCTGCCTGCAGCCCACAGTAGGCAATGGCGTCTCCTTGCAGTGTCTATGTCATGCTGCCCAATTTATATAATTGGTATCATGCTGGGCTTCTAGAAGCACCCAAGTATTTAGTTTGAAAACACCCTCAATATTGTTCTCAGAATCTTTTTGTTTTGCATTAAATATGCTTTGCCCCAGATGAGAAACTGATGGGGAAAAATATTTTGTGAGAAGGTTTCTTTGGTGTTGCTTGGTGTTGCAATAGAGGGATGACTTGGCCTTTGCAAGGTGTCATGCTACTTCTTTAATCCAGTCTAGCCTAAAATCTGTTTTAGCTTAAGCCAAGCAAAGCTGCAACAAACGGTGTTTAATTAAGAACATCCAACACAAGAGCTTTGGAGTGTTGCCCCGAGAGCTGTGTGGCCCAGAGCTTGGCTCTGGCAGTGACCCATCAACTTCCAGATGGTATCAGGTTTCTTTTGTGTCCTTGATCTTCTCCCAGAAGTTCCTGCTCCCCCAGACCTGCCCATCTAATTGCATGTATCATCATCTAGCACCTTTGTGTGGTCAAAATGAACTGAGTTAGGGAGGAGAAAAACAAAAAGGAACAATTTAGCTTCTTTTTTTAAAGGCAACCCGGATCACTTGACTAAACCAGCTTAGGGAACTGATTACATGAGCTGTCAAGCTGGTGTATTGGAGGGAGCAGCTATCTACAGAGGGGGATAAGGCACCAGCTGTGCTGGTGTAAGGGGCAACTGATCCTGCTCTGCTGATTGTTTCCACCCTGCCAGACCTTCTGCTGGAGCAGTCTGGGGCTCTATGCGGATAAATGTGGCCAAATGCGAAGTCCGGGACCAGCTGGACGGCTGAAGCCTCCACTGCCTTGGGCGCGCATCACTACCGGAGCCTGCCAAGTCCCCAGATCAGGCACAACCAGGCTGCTGTTATCCCAAGCATATTTTGACCTTTCAGACTGCTCTGGTAGTGGAGGAAGTAGAGTAAGTAATCTAGTTCCCAGCTGGGAGCAGTAATTTCTTATCTCATGCTATTAGAGCCAGGAGAGGACAATTTCAGTTGTTTTAAGAGCCAGCTGAGGCTCTGCCTGTTGAAAACTTTGGAGTTTCTCTCTCTTTTTACATTTTCTAAGCTTTCTTTTTCCTCCTCACCATCTTTCATCCCTGCGTCTTTCCTCAAGCAAAATGTCTCTTTTGTTTACAGACAATACTGCTCATCTTCCAGAGCTTGGAGGCAAACCCACACAAATCACTGAGAACATCCTTGTTCCCCAAGGCAGGTAGTTTTCCCTGCAAAGGGAAGTCTCAAGCTTATATTGTTGTGATTACCAGAGTCTTTATTCCACTTAAGACTTTCAGAGCATACATAAATCTGAATTTGAAACCTTTCTTAATGAGATCCCCCATACAAATACCTATTGTGAAGCAGTTTTCTGTTACCTTTGAGTGTCTCTCTGAAGGCGGCAGTCCAATTGCTGTTTTGCCTTTTGGGGGCAGAGAAGGGGATGAATCTGTCTTTTCTACATGAAAACAACATTTGCTTCATACCAACCCCCCTTCATTTTCAGAGAGCTCCCTGACATTATTTTGAATAAATGTAAACATGCCTTATATCTATGTGCATCTGTCCTGGAGAGTTGCTGCAACCTCTGTGTTGATTTCCCAGGAAGAATGGAAACTTGGGACAACCACAAATGATTCTTACAATAACATTAGAGAGCAGAACGGCAATGGGTCCATTGTGGAGAGTGAAGCTGGGTTTTTCTCCTCATGAAAGAAAGAAAAGAGCTTCAGGGTTATCAGAGCAGAGCAGTCACGTCATTACCGCTTTATCTAGGAGTGAGATTTAAAAACAGGATTTGAGTAATAAATACAGGCTTCATGCTAGTTATTAAAATAAACACAGAGCAGCAAAGATAAGCCTGCTGCATTTATTCATGGATAAAAAAGTAATATAGGATGAACACAAATGTTTTGTCAGGGGAAATTTTCCTCTCTCAAGAGTACCATTTAATTTTGATTGCCTGAAGGGAGCTGGGTCCTATTTCTCACTGAAACATGGAAGAAAGAGTTTGTAACCTCTCCTGCGCCACAGTCAAGGGCTCAGACTCTTCAGCAATTTACTAGTAAGTAGTAAGTTGCCAGTCATCCACTGGTACCTCTCCATATAAATGCTTTTAATCATTGTAAATGTGGACCAACTCAGCTTCATTTAGATGGACACTTGCTGTCTAGCTACCTCCCATTGCTGTGCTTACAGTCTGCACACATAGACCACCCTGGGGCATGGAGATGGTTTGCTAAGCCTTGGTGACTGGATCATGGTCCTACTGCCTAAGCTTAAGATGAGAAATGACCGGTCAGTGTAGCAAATGAAAGCTTCAAGGCAAGATTGACACTATTTAATTGACCACAGTCCCCACCTATGCCCTGCAGCACAGGAGGGTTTCAAGGAAAAGGCAACGTAGGGACCTAAAAGCATTCCCGGGAACTGTGTCCATGCCTAAGATGCAGTGTGGGAGAAAGAGCAGGCAAAGAGGAGCTCAGAAAAGGGATGTCAAATGATTTATGTATTTGATAGAATGTGCTGGAGAAAAAAAAGGATCCCTCAGAGAGATGCCAGACGGAGAGCTGTCAAGGTAAGGTGTTCTGAAAAGGCGGGAGAGGGGCAAGGTGGTGTTACCAAAGCCAGCAGTCACTGAGTGATGCTGAAAATGTTGCTTCCCCTAGCAGTTTTCTTCCAGTGGTATCATGATGACTTGGGTAGTAGTAACATTTAGAACAGAAAACACTCTAAGTAGGAAGGGAGGAATCAAGCACACAGGAAGGTTATAAACCATCATTCCACTGGTGTGTGCTTTGTGAAGGGGCTGCCAGTTTTTCTGTGATTGAGTGTCTGTAGGCAGCATGAAGGAGAGCTACTTCTCTTTGGAACAGGAAATGTTGTGTTGGCAAGTAAAGCTCTTAGACCCGGTGCTGGATATCCACCATGGGCAGAAGCAGCTCAGATGTCAAGTGTTGTCTTGTCTTATTGGGACGTAGTTTCCTCTTTGCTCCTAACCCTTCATAGAGTATCTCTGGTAGAGTGAAGATCAGTAACTTAGGAAGGTCAAGACAATGTCAATGAGAAGGTTTAGGTAAAGGATAGAGAAAGTTTAGGTAAAGGATATAATCTTGGTCACATTTGCTGTCAAAGCAGCATCCTCACTCTCAGCAAAGACACAAAATATGGAGGGATGCTCAGATGCCCAAACTTCAGGTTTTGATGGACTCTAATTAACTGAGAGGACTTCTAGAAATAATGCATAGGATGCCTGGGATGGATGCTCACTGAATGCCTCTTCCAAGGCATTCCAGGGTAAAGGGAAGGAAGTCCCTCACTTGCTGGCATCACCATGCGCTGCATGTTCTGCTTCAGAGCCTACCTTGAGAATTCCCTGCAGGTTTGTCAAAGCTGTCTCATGGCAATTTCTGTCTACCCTGCTATGTCTTTTAATGAACTGAATTATATATGAGATGAGAGAGCCAAAGATGATTTCTGAAATGAAAGAATAGAGGCTGCTGCAGAGCAGCCGCTGCATCCTCTGGCAAAGAATGGTCAGGGGACCAGGAGGACAAACCTAGCTACAGATCCTGGGGAAAGGTGGTAGGGTTGCTTCAGGTGCTTTCTCTCATTTCCTCTTAAAGGGCGTAGTTTCCTCTTTGCTCCTAACAAACCAAACCAAAACAAACAAACAAAAAAAAACACATGGTCCTGAACTCTGGAGATGTGAGGATTTTGACCCCATTGGTACCTATGCCTAGGAGTTATGTAATTAGTGCCATGTTCTTCTATTGCCTTCAACTGATCATCTTGTTACCACCAGCTGATGCTCAAGTTCAGACTGTAAATAAGATGAAGCACTAGGTATATTTCAGGATTTATTTTCATGAGTAGATCAATTTTAATGAAAGTTGGTGCATTGCAGTGATAACCCTGTGGCTGGTTATCACTTGCCTGTCCTGTGTTTCCTGTGAAGCAGCAACATGTTGCTGCTTTGGGATAAGTCTGCTTAATTGGTCTCCAGTTGCTCTCCAATGTTTCTGTAACATTCAGCAATGCTTATTAAAAATATTTCTCACAACTAAAGGACTGGCAGCTGTAACAGATTAGGGAACTGGGCTGGTATGAAAAGAGCAGAGAATGATGGAGAGGGGGTTTGTGTGACATCTAGAATTTCTTGCAAGGCCTTTCTGCTAATGAAGATAGAAAGCTGATTTCTCTCTCCTTTTTAGTAATGTTCTTCAAGTGGAAATGGAGGATTTTGTAGCTCTTACCCATTTGCAGCTAACTGTACTGTGCTCAGTGCAGCTAACTTTTTAATCAGTGAATTTATGAAAGTGACTCTCTTGAATCATTGGAATCGTATTTAAAAAGGCAGATTGATTTTCCTTTTGTGCCTTGCCTGTTGTCACCTTTGCTTACTGCTTGTCCTGGACATGTGCCTGGCAGTCTTGCTTGTTTGGCACAAGGCAGAGCCATAGCTTTGTCCCTGCAGGACTCTGCAGGGTAACTTGCAGGTAGTAAAAAGTGGCTTAGGAGAAGTGGTAAGAAACACCTCCTTAAACTACCTTGCAGTGACAGTGTGAGCGCTCCTTCCCCATATTTAAAGCACGTCTGTGTGCTCCAACCAGTTTGCACTTGTCCTGACTGGGCAGGGAGGGAGATTTACCCCTTGCTTGACCCACCCCCAGGAGCTGCCTTTTGCCTAGGAAAGGAGCCAAGGAGGTTGAAGGAGCTCCTGACATCAGCGCAGCAGGTAGGTACTGAGAGCCAGGTGGGTGAATCCAGACCCACAAAGCACAGCAGAGTGGGAAGAGGTAGGTCACACGAGTGACACCAGATAAGGGTTTTCCTATGAAGAGGCACTGGTTCTGCTATATTTGGAAAGAAGCTGAACAAAACAGGCTGGGGCAACGGCGCAGAAATACCAAACGGTGTATGTAAAAGGTCACTTCAGTGTCCTTTGCTCTTTCTCCTGTTCCAAGAACAGGGGAAATTCAGTGGAAGTGGAAGTTAACACATCTAATAGGAATGGAGGAAGCTAGCTCTGTTTGCTGTCTGTCAGTGGGACTTTGCTGAGGCCAGGAGCTTAGTGTGCTCCAGAAACCAGGCTCCCATGGGGGATGGTGAAATTCGCTGCTCCAGGGGAGCCAAGGATGTTTTAAGGTTTGTGTGCATCAAATTTCATAGGAAAAAGCAGGGAGGCCTGAGTGCATCTGCAACTGCTCAGGCAAGGACGGCACTTTTCAGGCCTCTTCTGAGCCCTTGCTGCTCTGGGAGCATCCTTGGTCTCATTTGGGGGCCAGATGCCACACTAGACGGGCAGAAACACATGCAGACTCCCTATGTTTTCTTCCCTTAATTTGGCCATGCTGCCTGGTTAAGCGACAGTCCAATAGAGAGGTTCTCCCCCTTCTTCTTTTCTTCCTTTTCAGTTGCTCTGAGCATAGAGCGGGCTTGAAGCCATGAAAAGCTTTCAGTCAATATATGTGTTATGTTCAACACAACAGAAATTGTGCAAGAAGGGGGACCTTGCTGGAGCCTGCTCGTCGTCAGGCTGGTCACAGCATCCCCTCCAGGTAACCTCCAAGAGGTCTTTAAGACACAGATCAGGGCTAAACAGCAGCTTTATCGCAATTCAGTCAAAAATCAACACATTTTTTAAAGAAAATAAAGCTTCTTTAGTTCTGGGGCTCCTTTCTTTTATTTTTCCTCTTCGTATTTAACCTGTTTCTATTAAGAGATGAAAATAAAACCCCAATAGTTTTTTTAAAGGAGAAATATTTCATTTTTTAAAGTAAAGAAGAAAGCAAATGTTTGCACTAGCTACTCTGAATGATGCAGTTTAGCCACCTTCAGAAAATTTTAGCATTTTTTTCTTCAAACTGTCATAATTTTTTTTTGCTGAACCACGAAAGAATAGTTTCATCATCAATGAAAATATAGATGTGGCTATCAAAACTTTCTTGCTTTTATAGAAGCAACTGGCATAATACATGGTGCCCTGGGAAGTCTCGATGGCAGCAAAAGGCCACATTCGGACGGGCCGTCAAACTGCACAGCACTTGTTAAGCTCCTGTGACTGGCAGCGTCTGTGTCTTTGCAATGACATCCCCAAATCCATCCAGAATGCAGAAGTACTCTAAAATTGTAGCCTTTGTGTGTCTGTGCGCCATATGTTTTATTTATAAAGCTTTTAGAGATAGCAGCTTGTTCTCTAATTTATTTTGGGCTGGTGAGGAGGAGGAAATCTCATTGGCAAGATAGGGAATTGCAATCTGAATGTGAGGAATGTAAAAAATAGATTTTTTTTTTTTTTTTAAAGTCCAAAGTTCGGGGCATGTTTGCACAGATAATAATGCTTCCAAAATGATAATGGATTGTGTGTCATCCATTTGTAAAGCTATAGAAGTGGTAATGATAAATAAAATGATACGTCAAATTTTAAAGTGCATGGGGCCTGTATGTGTCACTCAACAAATACAATTAAGCAAGAGGAATATTTGCTTGCCTGCAGACTGAAAAGTTGCAATATCAGTGTCAGATTTGGCTTTCATTTGCACCAGGGACAATAGCTCTAGCTCTTCTATTTTTGCCCATGTTTGATGAGGAGCTGCGAAGCTGAAGATGAGTGTATGTTTGCCAAGGCTGCGCTACTCTGCTTCAGTGTGAGATCCGCCTTACTCCCACAAATGTGTTTGTACAGGGTTGACCATGACTGATGCCGCTGGGTGCACTCCTCAGATGCAGAAAATGGGCAAGTGCATATAGGGGCAGTCGAAGGTTGCACTGTCCAAAAGTGCTTTACCAAAAGCAATAAAAATCCCCATTAAAGTATTTGAAAATGGCTTTGGGAGTCCTAGCTGTCCTAATCAGGGCTGAGAGAGAATGCTGCCTTGTCTTTGCCTTGACTAGGTATTGGTGGCTTCTGACTCTTCTTATGCAAATTCTTAGTGCTTTCTGTCCTGTGTCTAGCTCAGATTCATTTAATACAAATACTTCCAGTTGCAGCAAGCTTCATCAAAAAATTCATAGTAACTCTACGGCCAAAATACTGCTTTTGTGCTTTCAGGACTTAGAAATTAACTTTCTCATCCAGAAGCATTGTTTTCTTAACTTGCAAACAATGGAAGTTCCTACTAACCATCAGCTACTTAATACCTACAGCTTAGTGTCATGTTGGTTTACTGTGTGGTATTAGCACTCAGGTACATTACTAGTAACATTATTTAAGTGTAAAGAAATATGATACATTGGCTCTAATGATAAGACTCAGTGCTGTTCTGCAAGACACATTAACAGATGATTTAACTCCTCAACGAAACTTGATGAGGAGGAACGTGCTCAGAAGCCAGGTTGACTGTGGATGGGACAGTCATTTAATGTTATTTTTCCCTTGAATGTTCTTTCTAGACTAAAAGTTCCCTAGAGCACTGGTTTCTTGTCTCAGATAGTGATCACAGTGTGCTTCTAGACTCAGCTGGGGCACAGAAACACAATACGTGAGATTTATTCTTGACAGCATCATCTGGGCAGCTGACCCTGTTTACTTCAGCATCTTGCCTAGCTGTTAGAGGGAAGGATATGGAACTGGCTGTGAGCACAGGTCCAGTGCAGATTTTTCGATCCTTTTGCCTTCCTGTGCCTGCAAGCAATGTGCTGCTAGCAGCGGCTTCTTGCAAGAAGCCTCCCAGTGCCCAGGGCAGGATGGTCCAGCTCCTTTGGCACTGTCTTCGGAGCACACCCACTCAGTGAGCTGCACACTTTTGGCTCTGGGGCTTTGGATGGCCTGCCAGAAGGGCTGGCAATTTTGTTCGCAGCACTTATCAACCCAAGAACTGGCTTTAAGTGTACAAGTGTAAACGTCTGAAATGTAGACAGAACCATTAGCTTTAAAGGTCAACACTGAAGCCTCTGTATACACAGTACAGAGGCTATCTGTGTTAGAAAGTTCTTGTAAAAGTGGAGAGTGAGAAAAACATCAGCATTAGCGCAGGAGCAAATGGATTTGCTGGACTGTGTTCAGTAAAGTTGAGATTCGCCTCTGATCACTGCCAAGGTATTGGGGTCATGAATTTCAGTGCATTACAGCTGCTGGACCACTCTTCATCTGCCAGCCCAGAAGATGCACAGCATCCTTGTGCAGAGCACATTGGGGTGCTTGCTGAGCCCCCATGGGCTGTGAGCTGCCCAAGGGCCATGTGATTTGCAGTGTAGCACTTCGGGCAGGTGTCTCTGTCCATCACTTTCCCTTGGTTACAGGATGCTCCTTGTGATCTTGTGGGGATTGTCAGAAGAGCCTGGGTGCATCTATGATTTGGCCAAGGGCTCTGAAGCATCCAGCTCTCCTGGGTCAACTTAGGGGAAAATTGGGATAAGCTCATCGGGCTGTTCTGGCTGCTCAAACACTCACTGTGTTAGCTGTAGCCATCTTTCACCTTTTTGTGCATGGCCAGATGTTGGGCTCCCTCACACAAGATTTTAGGCTGGCTTCCTAAGGAAATGAACCTTACAGTCCCAATTTGTGTGTGTGCATAGTCCTTCTACATGGGGAAAAATATCCCTCCATGAATGCAAAAAACAATTTCAGCCAAATTTGAGGCAGAGGGTCAAGAGTCTCAAAGATATGAGGTCTTGGCAAGCAGGTAGGGGAGATTTGCTCTGAGATGTCCTGGCAAAGGACCACAGTCGGAGCTCAACCCTGTTAGATGCCGAAGGACCCACACAACAGGGAGCTGTTAAGAATTTCCAACCTTGCAGAAAGTCGGAGAATGGGAGCTCTCACCCGGGAGCTGCGGGGCGTTTGCAGTGGGTGCGCGCTGAGTTCTGTCGGAGCTCAGTCCGCTTGTGCTGCGGTGTGTGGAGGCAGGAGCTGACCCCGTTGGGCTGGAGCTCTGCACACAGGCAGCAGCAGGACGGGAATGGTGAAGGGTGTGCACGCGTGTGCCTACACGCCAGAAGTCTTGCAGAGGAGCCCAGATCCTCCTGATTTTGAGTGAGTTCAGCCTGGATTGCCATGAACACTTTTTCTCCTAGAAAACCTAGTCTGAGAGATTACCCTGTGCCACATGCTCTAGGTGTCCCTGCTTGAGCAGGGGGGTTGGACTAGATGATCTCTCTGAGGTCCTTTCCTACCTCAACCGTTCTGTGATTCCTGCCACTTGTTTTTCCCTGCTTGCTGCACGTGTGGTTTGTGGGGCTATGCCATGAGTTGCCATGAACACTTTTTCTCCTAGAAAACCTAGTCTGAGAGATTACCCTGTGCCACATGCTCTAGGTGTCCCTGCTTGAGCAGGGGGGTTGGACTAGATGATCTCTCTGAGGTCCTTTCCTACCTCAACCATTCTGTGATTCCTGCCACTTGTTTTTCCCTGCTTGCTGCACCTGTGGTTTGTGGGGCTATGCCGTGAGCTGAAATGAACCAGGACAACCTTCTTCAAATAACCTTAGCTTCTACCATTTGCAAAACACAGATCGATTCCATGATGTGAGCTCCAGCATGGCCCTACAAAAAGCTGCATTTACACAACATGGAGGAACATCAAAGTGAAGACACGAGGAGCCAGGGATGGAGATGGGGACACATGTACCGTGTGCTGTCCTTCCACCTGTGGATCTGTGGGAATGACTGGTGAGTCTGGGCATTGCAGGTGACGCAGCAGAGCGTGCCAGGAGTGCTACCAAGCTGTCAAACCAGCCAGAGCACATGGCAGAGAGCCTACACCCGTGCTTGGCTTTATGTAGGCTTTAGGAAAGGCTAACCTGATCTAAACTGAGCCTGGTTTGGGCAGGTGGTACCCGAATTCAGCCTAACAGCTGCAGGTAAAAGTTAATCTGTCAATTTTTCTGAGGGAGTTTTGGCAGACTGAGTTTAAGGCTATCCTGTACTTCATGCTCCTGGGACTCCTGTGCTCATGCCAGGAGCCCCAAAGCCACATTTGCTGGACTGGCAGAGCAGCGATTTCATTATTATTACCAAAAAAAAAAAATAGGAAAGAAAGAAAGGGATTTAAGTTCTTAAATCACACTGATATTTTCAAAATGTTGTTACTTGTTACTATGTGATTTTGATAAGCTCAGCCAGTCACTGGAAAACTGGACTGTTTAATAAAAAAGCACGTCTGAGGTGAAAGAAGGGCCCTTTTCTGCTGCAAGAGAGGCTGCAGGGAGGAGGAAAGGAAGGTCATAAAATATTGAAATGCCCTGTTTTTAATGCTGAGGCAGTTGCCTCTACTCAACTCCATAAACCGGCTTTTGAAAGTCTTAGGGCTTATCGGGAATAGCCATGCTTTCTTCTGAGAGATATGTTTCTTCTCTTGTTGTTGTCAGTGATCTTCAGAAGCAGGAGCTGTGAAATGCTGGATTTGGGCTCCGGAGAACGGGACTCTCCCCGGGAGGGGAGGGAAATGGGACCCTCGCGCGTATCCTCCAGGCAGCAAGAGCAGCATCAGGTCCAGATAAACATTTCTGCAGATTTCTTCATCTAGCTCGTCTGTGCTGGTGTGGCAAATGCTGCTGTTTCTGCTTGGCTATTCAGGGGCAGATTCCCTCGTGTGTAAATCTTCTGATAGTGACAGAGCAGCAGCGGGGGTGATTTGGGCCAGAAGTCTTCTGAAGTGAAGTATTTTTGGTAAATGTTTGTGTTAATTAGTATAAAAATATCTTTATGCCAGGGCAGTGGGCGTTAAGTGGAAATAATCGCAGCATGCAAGGAGGAAAATAAGAACAAAACTAAGGGGCAAGATAGTCACTGTGACTTTCAACTGTCATAAATATTTCTCTTCTGGTTGGGACGAAGGAAGATCTGGAGCTGTTTTTATTCATCCCTGTGTGGTTTCCTGTGGGAACAGCTGGTATGTCAGAAAACACACCACTTACAATTTTTTTTATTTAGTGGAGATCAAACAAAATTGTATCTGAAACACTGTTTGAAGATGAAGATTTTTCAAAGTTAAAGAGCTGGATTAGATGTGAGTCTTCATGTCACGTCATCTCTGAATGTTTTCATGTCAGCAGAAAAAAACAGGAGCAAGGCTTTCTGACCTTGAGAAGAAATGCCCGAGGGAAAGACTCCTTCATGAAATTTTTAATACTCTTCCTAGTGACTTTTTTTTTTTTTGAATGCTAAAGCACAATACAGGTTTGAACTGATGAATGTCAGGTGCATATGGGGCAGTTCCAAAAATGAAAGACCTTGAGTGACTGAATGCTATTATTGCACTTTGTGGTGATGTTATCAGCATCACCTACATTTCTGACTTTCAGGTGTCTTGGTTTCTTATAGTTCATCTGTCTGCTAGATGAGAAAGGCACTCTAGATTTTAGTTTTAAAGCTATCATATAAAACTTTATTCAAAAAAAGCCATGTGCAAGTGCATAAAGGGGAATGTTATGGGTAGCTTTTCTGTAGCTTTTTTTAAAAATTATTATCATTTTCATTTGCTCCTTCATTTAAAGGTGTATTTGCTAAAGGTTATTTTCAGCAGAAATTTTGCTCCCTAATACTGAGGAAAGAGGGAATCATCTGCAGATCTCTTTGGAAGACATGGATGAAATTGTGGTTGTGGTAAGGCCTAGGTACTAGGTAACTGTGGTAGCTCATTCTGTAGCTTTAGCAAGGCGTCTCAGTCAAACTGCCACTTCTTTCCCAGGAGGAGAAGAATGCTTCCTCCTTCCCAAGCAAAAAGTCTGCTCAGGATTTGAAAGCAAGAAGTCCTGAGGTTAGGAGAAAAATATCTTATCCAGTGTGCTCAGGTGAGAAGAACGGGTTTAACGGTGTTGCAAATGGGACTTAGAAAAAGCTTAGGCAATCCTGGATTTGAAAGCAAGAAGTCCTGAGGTTATCTTATCCAGTGTCCTCAGGTGAGAAGAATGGGTTTAACGGTGGTGCAGATGGGACTTAGAAAAAGCTTAGGCGATCCTTGTGTTAGTGGATTTAATGTTCTGCAGGACTGGTCTTTCGCGCTAGGGCCAGCTAGTAGACCCAAGCCTGCTGTGTTGGTTAAACTCTGCTCCCCTGAGTCACTCCAACCAGGAGGAATGGTCCTGACCTGTGATGATTCCCAAAACACGTGTCCAGCACTGCCTGCCCAGGACACCTGGAAGAGTGCTAGCTGCTATGCACTCCCCCAACTGCAACTAGCATTTGCCAAGTGAAGATGATTGAATTGCAGCAATGTTTCCTAGCACTATTTAATTTATTAGTATGGCCATAGTCAGGGAATCCAGGGCCAGGAATGCTAGCCAAAGCTTCTTCGAGCTTTCAAATGGTTAGTACAGTGGATGCTTTAATTACTTCATGGAGACTGCAAGCATGAGTTCTTATGTCAAATGCATTTTGAGGGTGCTTCTCTCATGAAATGTTCAATTCAGGCACAATAGTTTTATATAACAAGCGGACAGTGGCACACACTTATGTTGCTGCTTGTCAAAAACCTGCAAAGAAGTGGGGATCTATGTAATCAAGATAGGTGTTGGAGACAGAATTTGGGTCCTTATTGGAGTCAGTGATAAAATTTCCCTTGATTTTAATGAAGTCAGTTCTAGCCCTCTCTTTTTTGGCGGGGGGGCGGGGGGAAGTGATATGAAGATGTAAGTTCAGCTTTCAAATTAGCAGGTAGACTGCAAATGGCAGCAGACTGGAACTAGAGAGATCCACTCCTGATTATGCCACTAACTTTCTGGGGTACTGGAGTAAGTTGCAGCACTTATCTCTGCCTCAGTTTCTCCATCAAGAACATCTCTCAGTGTTGAGATTCAGCCATTGTTGCTAATTCCCGGACTTGCAACATCCTTAACTCCTGATAACTTTTTGCCTCTATTCCTCCATTTCTTTCATGGCTGTTGCGTTAGGTCTGTCTCTTTTTCAGTCTTACATATTCCTCTGACTGTTTTTATCTTGAAGTTGTGCAAAACTTCTCTGTGCTGAAATCCTCTCCTTTATATCCCTTTCCCCGATGCTTCTCAGGTTAGCAAGGCTTTTCATGATTTTCACACAGGACTTAAAAAGCTGGAGGAATATGTCTTGCCTGTAAGCTGATGAAACGAATGGAGGGTTTTATAGAAATGAATCTTAAACACGGCATTCTGCGGTCAAGAGTGCTCCAAGTTCAGCAGCACAGAGGCATATTCCTACAGGAGGAAAGTGAGCAGCTCGTCTAGGTAACTATTTTGGGGAGCTGCAGTGTGACCCTTAAGTGCTTGCATTAGCAGAGGTGTTAGCTTGCAGAGTGCCTTAGGTTGTTTCTCTTGTAGAGCAGCTGCTTTTGTGGTATGGTTTGAGAGCTCTGCAGCTTGAGTTTGCATCAACTGTTAAATCTTGATGTGCAGAATTTACAAAACTGCAAATTTGCACTACAGAAGAATAAGATCTGAGCAGTTTTGTGTATTTGACACATGTGCGTATGACAAGGGACAATAACACCAGCAAAACAATGTATGTTCCTAGTCAAGAATTCCCTTCTAGCCTTGGAAGAAGAGATGCTTAATCTATTTAAGCAAGGGAAAGCAGGCAGCAGATCAGCTATATTTGGGTGGCCTGCATTGTGCTGGATTGTCTGTGACCCTTCTATGCCATGACTGATTCATTTGTGGTGTTTTCTGGCATAACCTGACCAGAGGAGGTTGTCAGATATGTTTGCCTTTTTGTCAGAAGAGGAGGATTGCAAGGAGACAGAGGCTTAGCAGAAATTTGAACCCAGAGCCTTGTGGCTAAACTCTTCTTGGAAATGCCTGTGGTCTACAACCTGCGGCCTCCTCGCAGGGGCATCCTACCATGGAGACAGCAGTTGCCAAGGCTGAGCTGTAAGGGGTTATTGCTGCCCTTTCCTCCTCCTAACTTTTCCAGTCATCTGATAAAGCTGTTGCAGTCAAACCCCTGTGCCGTGGGACTAGGCACCTCAGTCTGCGAAGGCGAACGCTGCTGCTCCAGGTTAAGCAGCTCATTGATAAATGGTGCTTCACTTGTGCTCACGTCTCCTGGCCTCGGCTCTGCAGGCTGGTGGGGTCTCTTACACCATGAGCAAGCGAAAAGGCCTCCGATTTTCTTGGCTATGTCACACATAATGTGCAATGGGTAGTGCAGCGTCAAAACCCAGCTACAGAGCAGTTTTATTGGTGAGACTGTCTGGAAAATGTCCCAGTGAGGCTAGGTAGGGTGGATGGGTTTCCCACAAATTATGCTCAGTTGGAACTGGGGAAGCTGGTGAATTAAAATGATCAGTCCAGCCCACTATGTATAATAGAGCAGTTTGTGACTAGCACAATGGTTTAAAGATATGAATCCTGCACCCTCAGATCCACTGTATTTTCCCTCGCTGTAGCTCTCCTAAACCCTCTTATCCCAGTTCTACTTCACTGATGTTCCACCCTCAAATAGGTTGTAATAAATTAAGTAGAACTGGTATCAAAATTGAAGGCCATGCCTAATGAGGAAGCATCAGGAAGAGGGACATGTTCTCTGTAGACTTCAGCACCATAGGGACACACCTCTGTCCCTATGCTGACAGAAAGCTTGCAAACATCATTTCTATCCTCATTTACAACATCATTCTGTGCCTCACCTATGTGATTCCTCTGGCTAACAATTCAGAGGGGTCTCTTCACAAGCATAGAATTTCCATTATTTTGTTGTCTTCATACAACAAAGCTCTCTGAAAAAACAATAGAAATTACTGGGGAAAAGTACAAAATCTGGTTCTGTTATATTTTTATTCCTTTTTCTATACTTTTCACCTGAAATAACTCTGGCAAAATTTAATCTTAAGCTGTGCAAGGTAGTGTTTTGAGCAGAAAGTATCATCTAGCAGAGAGAAAAAGAATATCCAATAATCCTGTTTTAAAATAGATACACAGAATGGTCGTGCCTTGATTTTTTTTAGACTACATTTTCCCTTCATGTTTTGAAATGTTGGCTTTTTTTGGAAGAAAAAAGGCAATAATTCAAGAAGATTGTATTCATCTGCACATTTCTCATTTATTTTAAATTTACCAAGGAGAAATGCAGCTTTGGTTTCCTTCATTAAGTTGAAAGACTGGGCTAGAAATAAATAATCATGTCAGAAATGAAGAAAGAAATTCAACAGTTAAGGAACTTCTCTCTAATGGAGAATGTTTTCCAGTATGCAGTATAATACTAACATATTTTTCTTTGTTTTTATAAGAAAGGAAAAATACTGGATACTTACCCATAGAAAATTCCTGTATTTGAAAATGCATTTTCTTTGCCAGGTTGGTTAAGAATTTGGTTATTTTAGCTGTACTTTCTCGTGTGTCACCATCCTAGTAAACTGTGAGCTGACGCTCAAACTCCTGCTAAGTAGTTATAAAATAGCCTTGAGAAGGTCCTGGGTGGTATGTTATAAAATTTTACAGCATACTTTCATAATTTAAAATACACCTTCCATGAGGGAAGGTTGGTCTTTTGTTTGTTCTGTAGAGGTGGTCTATATTGGAGCTGTTCTAAGGGCAGAGAAGAGCTCATCTGTGAATAAAGACCTTGTTTGTTTCTTTTTTTTTCTCTTGTGTGCAAGTTGTCGTTCCCCTGTTTGCACATTTTGTGCAAATAGCAAGAGTCCAACAAGTGATTTTGTATTCTCTGTGCTTGATCAGTAACTACTTTTCCAGAAGGTAAAAAATAATCATGGGAAAAGATTATTTGGCAGAAAAATGCGGATGTTTGAAGAGCAATAATACTCTGCTCATTGATAAAAGCAAAAAAGCAAATTTGGTAACAGTAGTTCTGACTAAGGGATAGTGTGAAAACTTCTGTAAACAAATTGGTATTTAATAAAGGGGAAAGTCATAAGTCATGGAAGTCACAATCTGCAAGTCAGTAAATGCAAATAGTTTTTGAGGTAAGATAAACACAGAAAATAAAATAAAACAAAATAATAAATAGACTGTAACTTATTATGTTACAGAGTTGGTTACCCTACCCAGATAACATTTAGGGATTAAAGCCTGATTAAATGGCAAATTATCAGAGGGGGAGCAAAGATGATATGATTTGTTCTTGGCCCAGATTTGTATCCGTACTGTACTGAGAGACATCGCTTTATGCTAAAACAATTTGTCCTTAATGAAAATATTGACTGAATGACAAATAATGAAGACTGTTCACTGGTAGAGCAGAGTCAGCATAAATTGTACAAAACGAAGTCACTCACAGTTGACAATGAGTTTTTCCCTCTTCTCCTAGAAGTGGATTTCTCTGTTCCTTGCGGAAATAGGAACTATTGTAAGTAAATGCATTCGCTTGTTGTAGAGTGAAAGTAATGACTGAGGTTGTGGAGAGCAGCCTAGGTCAGGCGAGCCCTGGATCTCTGCGCAGGCTGCAGGGGAAGCCCTTGTGTGACGTGAAGAGCTATTTGTATGTTCTCCCCTACCAAAACTTTTTTTTTTGGAGTATCTGGATGTACAGCAGACAGATGGCTTTGCTTAACATTGTTTTGCTTAACCACTCCCTAGTTGTTCTGCTCCTGTTCATGTTTCTCTCTGGATACTTACAGGGGGGACTGATCTCACTGTTCTCAGTCATCTGAGCCAGAGCCCCTGGGTGTCTTACAGATAATGAAAGTTTGGCACCTCTTGAGATCAGCTGATCTATTTTCTTTTAGACATCTGTCTAGGATGCAATGGGTCTCCTCTAACGATGCCCATTTCTTTTCGTTGTCAGTGAAAGGAGCCCTTAGTGACAGGCCAGACAAATGACTCTTAGGTGCCTGTTAAGGTGAGATTAATCCCACTCCTACAGGACTATCAAGAAGTAAGAATTCTTGGTCTATTATGAGACTGGGTTAAAAGTAATGAATTTTGGGGGGAAAATAATAATGATGCTCATGATGTTTGTTGGTTTGTTTTCCTTTGTTCATGTTTTCCAGTTTTCTTCCACAGGCAGAAGAAAACAGAGAGGTGGGAGTAATTTGGGGTCATACAGACAATATTTTGAATCTGAAAAGTATAATCTCTAGAAACTAGACAGAAGGCAAAGGATTGTGTAGTTAAGTGTGGAGTAAGGCCCTTAAGTTCAGGTGTCTGCATGCAGATGTCTACCAGGGCACTTGGTGTTGAAGCTTCTGTTGTAGTCAATGGAGATCAAGTCAATGGAGCCTAGAGGAGGATGCAGTACTCTGGAGTCAAGTAAGCTGGCTGGTCAGCTGAATCACTCTCTAGGCCATGTAGACTGCACCGTCTTGGGGTGGGAGTCAGGTTTCTTGCACCTCAATGTGAATGTGGACACCTAAATTCAGGGGTTTTGGTCTGAGCTGGATCCCAACCAAGCTGTCCTCAGTTCATTAAGCAACATGCACAGCACAACTGTCATCTTGAAGTGAAATGTGTTGTACCAGTGGCTAACTGACCTTCTGGCCCCTCTTTCTCCACGTCGAGCAGGGCTGCATAATTTGCCCCAGCCTAGTTTCGAACCCAGCTCCGGAATGGTTTTCAGATAAGGTGAGAGCAGCACTCTCACCACCTTACTTTCCCTGGCAGAAGCTTGGGGACATGGCATCTGCTCTGCCGTGCCCTACAGCAGCACCCTGCAGCTTGCAGGAGGGATGCACGGGCACTGCAAGGCAAGCGCCATCCAGGGGACAGGGAAAGTTTTTTTTTGAGGTGCTTCAGGTTGGAGCCATCATCTGAAGTTCCTTATTTTCTCAGGTATCTTGGTGCAAGATTTTTTTTTTTTTTCAAAAATTAACTCTGTATATAGCAGCTATAGCTTAGATGCTTTATTGGGTTTCATAAATGCCCTAGTCTCCTACCAAATGACTTATAAGGGCAGTGCTGCCATGTTCACTCTCCCACTGAGGCTGTTGTTTAACATCTGCAAAAACTGCCCTCATCCCACCATTATTTTGGGGTTCTGCCTGTGTGACAGCTGTTTTGCCAGCCTTTCTGCCCAGGCTTTTATCTGGCCCCATGCTCCACACTGTTTCCTGGTTCACTTGGATGTCGCAATGTGCCTGATGTCTCAACTTTTCACTTGGTTTCTGTGGACACAAGTGTGTGCATGTTTGCGAGCACGTACGCATGTGCGCAGGAGAAAAATGGTATTTCAAATTCTCCAACCTTCAACTTACTGCATGTAAAGCAAGTCCCAAAATCATTTATTTCTAGGTTTCCGTCTTGCTTCACAGTTTTTTGATTTACTCTTAAAATATTTTAATCATTTTCTTGGCAAATGACACTGAAATTGGACAGATGGCTTAAACTTCGTTCTCTTCCCCAGAGAAAAGCCGTTCAATTAAAACAACTGTAGCTCTCACACATTCAATTCATCCTTATCAGCTTGTCCCAATTACTCCTCTAAATGCAATGTTACATAATGCGGGATCCTTTCTCCCTCATTTACTTTTCCATCTTGTCATTTTTTCCTACGTGTTTGCTTATCTGCTCAGTGTGTTACTGGGAGTCAAGAGAAAGCTCTATTGTTCCCCTGACTGTGGCAATGGGAGAGGTGGGCAAAATATCCAAGTCACAGCTGCTAGGAGAAAAGGGAGGGCAATAAACCATTGAATTCAGTCACTCCTGCTTTCTCTCACTGTCATTTCTTTTTCTCCACAGACAAGCAACCTTTGTAAATCCTTAAAACAGCAAAATTTAATTTCTATCACCTTGATTCCTATTTAGCTGCATAATCCTTTTCTGTTTATGGTGCTGGAACAGCTTGGCTTACAGGGTACTTGCTGCTTGTGGAAATACGTTTCTGCATGTGCGGGGATGATGCAGCCTCTTCGGTCACAGAAAAGGGATAATTGAGAGTTGGGCTCAAAGAGACCAGAGTAAATGATCATAATATATCTCAGTGGAGACTAAAAGCTCCAGCTTTGTTTGTCTTGCCCTCTGCAATACTGGCTGCATCATTTCTCTCTACTGCAGTATTAAGAACAACGATTTGGGCTTAACATCCATGAATCAACGCATATAATTTGGGGACAAATTGAAATGTCCTTGAAGCTGTGGGGTGTTCCAGGACTTGAAGTTTTGTTTCTTTGCTGCCAACCTGGTGGAATGAATGTTGTGAGTGGGGTCTGTTTGGCCAAGAGGGTTTTTACAGCCCTCAAACAGCTCTGTTACAGCCCCATGGATATTGTTGTGCCTGCTGCAGTTCACGCCTGTTTAGGAAAGCTGTGCATGTTGCTTCTGTGAGCAGCGAGATTCCTGCAGTGAGTGAGTGTGAAGTTCTGCCCTGCAGAGCATTGATCCAAGGCCTGGGCTGCGCTCCCCCAAGAGGTGGGGCAGGCCCACAAGCAGACATACCCCAGCTGGGTCCTGTGACCCTCTGCTGCTGGTTATTTTGGCTGTCTTGGAATGTTGTAGTTCGGAATAGCAGTGGTGGCTTGAGCACGGCTCCACACTCCCCATAGCCACCAAGACCATGGCAACACAGGTCTCCAGAGGACATTCAGGTGCTGCCCCCTCCAGAGAGCCACAGGTGGGCTCAGACCTGAGCTTGGCTCAGAGCAAGACATGCTCTTGGCTGGACTCCTCCCCTGGAGGCACCTTCTCCCTGAGAAGTTGGGCGTCTGCCTGTGCTGGATCCATCCCCGGGGCTCAGCGCCTGCTCCTGGCTCAGGCATTCCCAGGACAGTGGCTTAACCACAGCTGAGCCCTGCCAGCACGGTCCTCATGAGCAACCTGCCACCACTGGCCAGGCTGCCCCAAGCGGTGTCTTCTGCTGCACCCCGTCCAGGAGGATTAGGCACCAATCTGCTCTTGCTCATGTGTCTAACACACCATGACCCTGTGTGTGCACACAGGCACGGGCCCATGTGGGTGAGAACATGTCAAGCACAGTTCTTCCTTTAACGTTTGTGGTGTTTGAGACTCTAATAAGGTTATTCAGGAAATGAGAAATGAATTCTGCTGAATTTTCCCACTAAAAAATGGAATAAGACAATCTGCTTTAGATATTTTTAAAAGCTTTCCTAAAGCCCCAAAAAACTTCATTTGGCTGCTACCTATTAAACCACTGATTCTGTGGAAAGGATAAAAACGCACATCTTAAAAAATCAGAAGGTTTCTTTGGGTTCTATTGTAATTAAAATAAGATTTGTGAATTTTCTGGAGCAGATCTTTTTTTTTTTCTGAAACAATATAATGATTCATTTAATTTCAGTATAGTGTATCTGGATTTTTAGGCATGCAAGAAGATGAATATTTTGTTTAAAACTGAAGGCATTTATGAGGACCCATGGAAAAGTAGCAATGTGTATAGCTCTTTTATTCAATCTCTATTTCAAAAAGAAAGACTTAGCTAATAATCCTGGAAGTCAGTACTAGAAATAATTTACTGACAGTGCAGGGTTTTTTCCCTACTGTTTATTTTTCCAGTACATTGTCCAAGGCAGTTATTAAATTTGGAGAGTAATGGGAGATTGCTTACCTGGAGAATTATTCTACTATTTCATTCTCCAGGAATTCTTCAGATTATTCAGGGAAATTTTTCAAGACTTGCTAATTTTTTCCTGTAATTTTCAGATTTATGTCTATGTATCACATACTAAATCATTAACATCCATAAATGGAACCTGAAGAAAAGAAAACAAAAGCTCAATGGCTGAAGTGATCTGTAAGTTCTTCCAAGATTTCTGTGCATATATGTTACCTGGGCGGATTTAAGCACTGATTTCCATAAATCTGAGCAGTCACAAATATGCATACAATACTTCTTTGTAGTAAAAGTCCTATCCTATTATATTTAAGTAATACGTTGGCAGGATAAGTATCTTTGTCATTAAAAAAGGTGGAATTATACATGTATGACCTGCAGTATTTATTTGATTTATATCATTCTGTGGGTCTTTTTTCATGTATCAAAAGCTTATTTTTTGACTCAAATTTGCCCTGCTGGAGTTCCTATTACGAGCTTGAAACATATCACTTTTTTTTATTTATTGTTCTCAGTTTCCACATCTGTGGAAAAATTACATTCTGGCTACGGAATGGTGCTAGGAAATTCATTTTGTTTAGATTCACCAAGGGCCCTGGGGTCCCCTGTGAGAAAGTGTTTTGAAGGTGTGAAGTATTCTTGCTTCCATTAGGATAGCTAACTCATAAACATTTGTAAATAAATGAATGAAGATGCAAACTCACATAAGACCCTGATTGTTTCTTTCTAAACAGCCAATTTCAAATTTCCCTAATTTGCAGAAATTAATTATAAAACACAACCATATGTCCCTGTAATTATAAGAAAATAGATGGGAATCTGAGGAAACTGGCTGCATCCCATATATGAATAAATGTCTTCATCAAATATGCCGACCTTAAGCCTTCCTTTAGGGAACTCAGTCAGTTCACGTGTCCATTAACTCCCTAAAGCGGGATCCAGACTTTCTGCTAAGCACGGGGGTACTGTTAAACTAAATCCCATAGGAAAGTATTTACAATGCCTGACAGCTCCTGCTACTA
>NW_010588224.1:23811-86263 GCF_000705375.1 Tinamus guttatus | reverse complement strand
CTTCCTTCCAGGATTCATTTATTGACTTCCATGGAGTTGCTGTTCCTCTTATGAGCAAGGAGGCAAGAATGGTGTCTTCTGAAGGTCTTGGTAAAGGTCAGATACAGGATACCTGGAGCTACCTGAATTGTTTTGGCACAACGTGGTGGCTACTTCTTTTTAACTGATGATGCTGGGAGAGTAGCCAGGGTATGATCTTCAAAACATGAGACAATAAAAAGCCTTAATGATTAATCTTGACATTAGTAAAGGCAGAGGTGAAGCTCTTTTACGTTTTTGTTTGATTTCTGGGAGATGATCTCTGGTTATTGAACTTCCTTATATCATAATTCTGTTCTTCTGTTCCTAGGACACTGCTGTCAGTCTTCATAGGTTAGTGCTTTCAGTTCATAGAAAAAAAAGAAAAGAAAAGAAAAGAAAAAAGAAGACAGGCACAAACCCGAAGCCTGCTCATGACAGGCTCCAGCACAGTATCTTCTTGAACAGTGTCATCATCCTGCAGAGAGCCTTTGTTATTAGGGATGATTCTCTGTGACAGTATGTGATTTAAGAATTGCATTCCACACGCTCCAGTGTTGCTTTGCACATCTTCCGTGTGGCCATCCGTCTGTCAAAGAGGCAGCTCCATAAACGAATGCTCAGCTGAACTCAGAAACCTACACACATCTTGTGCCCAATGACTCCTTAAAATTTTATTTAAAATGTTGTGCATCAAGCTCATGTCTGTTCTTAACTTTTTTCTTTTTCCTCTTGAGGCTCTGTTATTTTTCAAGCATGCCATAATCACACTAATGTGGGGTGTACTGATTAATGGTTAAACATTTATTCTGGTTCTTAAGACTTTGACTGTAATTAAATGACTGCTGTCACCCATCTCCAGCAAACAGGCCAAGCAAATGCCAAATTAAGTGCTTCTAAGGTGCACAGACCTGAGGCCCAGAATTAAATCTGCAAAGGATAATGGAAAACACGGTGAGAACAAAGCAACCTCACAGCTCTCTTGTGCTTGGCTGACAAAGGCTCAGCTGAGGATGTACTTGGCGTGAGCATCAAAAAGCAGCAGTATATTTTTTCTCAGAAATGCATGCAAACTTCAGGACACCCTGTTTTCTGCTTTGGCTCCCACCACCCAGACCTGACGGTCTTCTCAGAAATGCATGCAAACTTCAGGAGACCCTCTTTGGCTCCCACCACCCAGACCTGATGGTGTCCCACATGCCAACTTTTGATGTTTTCTGTCCTGGGAACAGGGCAAGATTTCACACAATGTGTCGATAGCAATTCGGTTTTGTCTGCTACCAAACTTAAAAATTCAGCTGACAAGTCTAATACCTACGATTTAAATGTCTTACAGATGTGAACTGACATGAACAGTCATTTCAAGTGACCTGTCAAGGTATTGAATTTCTGAGGTCAATTTGAAAATTGAAAAAAAAGCCATTCATATCTATCAGTGTAAAAGTAGCATTGATAAAGCAGTATACCTTTAAACAGGCCTGAGAAAGGCATGAGGTTGATATATTTGGAAATATTTTATAATAACTAGAGCAAGGTAAATATCGAATGTGTTGCCATTGATTTGTTAGCTTTTTTTTCAGTTTCATAAATTTCCTATATGTCTTCTTCTAGAAATAGCAAACTTCTAGAAATATCTTGGAAAATTCACAACCCCCAGAGAAAATCCTGCTCATATTTGCCAACAGTCAGTTTTGATTTTTGTATTTTATCTTGTAGCTGAAATTCTCTATATAATTATAAGAATCAACCAATTAAAGGGTGAACATGGTACTGTGAAAACCCAATAGCTTAACTGCAGCTTACTGAAATTAAAATGATTGTGAGAAATATCAACATGGTGAAATTTATCTCTGTCTTTAATTGGGGTGAAAAGTTGGAATTTTAAATGTTTTGTGGAACTGAAAAGCTGAAATATTTCTGGTTGGAAACATCAGACAGATTCCTTGAAATGTAGCATTTCAGTGGTGTCAAACTGTGCCGTGAATGCCAGGCAATTTCATCTAATAAGGTGAAAAATATATTCCACCCTGTCCTACCCCATTCTCCTCTATTGGCAGTGTGAAGGACAAGAAAAAAGAGGGGCTAGAGATGAAACTAGTCAATGAATTTTGATTTTGAATTATTCAGAAACTTTTTCCATGATAGATATCAAACAGAATCTCTTCTTAGAAGCAGAGTTTCTTTAGACAGTGCCATCCGCCGCGTAGTTTAATGAGGAGACATAAAATGTAATGCATCTTCCCAGGCTGCTCATCCTGGCATCCCTCTCCTCATCCCTGTGGCACTGGCTGTCCCCACGGATGAGGCCATGGTGACTCCTGGCTGCTGGAGACTCCTGCTGTGGCTCCATCGGGATGGTGCCACCGGGCAGAGGTGCCTGGCAGGACACGGCTCTGCTGGGCGATGGGGACAGATCTTCCATTACACAAAAGCAGAGTTTTCTCCCCAAAGTCTTTACAGCTGTAAAGAAGCCAAGGACTCTGTATTGACATGCATCTAGCAAAGTGGATTCAGTATGGCCGTATGCTATGTCTCGATGCTGGGTGAACTGGTTTTGCCCCTCGCCACCTTTGCTTTGTGTTGCATGACTGCTTTGGGTGGAAGATGTCCCAGAAAGGACATTGACTCTCTCATGGAGGTGGTAGCTGCATGTCTGTGTCCTCTCTGGGCTGCAACTGGTCTGCCTGAAGAAGGCATTTCTGTTTTTTAGAGCTTTCTGCAGTTTCAGATTGGCTGATGGAGCTGCTTGTGGGGTTGTCCCGCAGCTTGCTGAGGTCCAAATAAAATGCTAACCTGAGCAGTTTGGCAGCAAGTGTCCAGATCTAGTGACAGTGGTGACCAGTAGCTCCTCATGGTAGGCTTGTCAGCCAACATAGCTGTCCGGCAGAAGGAGATCTCTTGCCTTACCAATGACCAGACTTTAAAGGTATTAGGAGAATAAATGGTACCTGGTAGGATTATTCCAAGTGCTTAAGCGTCTGATTTTGGTCCTACTGCAAGTTAAAGAAAATCTTACTAGCTGCCATCCTGCACCTTCAGCAGCCAAAAGACATTCAGAAGCATTCAGTCAATAGAATCAATAGAGATTCCCGTTGGGAGCAATACTTCAGCAGCTCTCAAGGTGGATCCTCCATTTGGTTGTTCACCACTGCACTGAAAGTTCTTAAGTGCCTTTGTCTCCAGCTCTGCTTTCTCAGGCTGAGTGTGTAGGCATGCACAAGCATTTGTCTATGGAATTTGAAATGAGAGAGCTATTCAAGTGTTTTAATTGTAACATTAGTCGTGTGGAATTTGAACATTGTCTTTTTAATGAATTGCATTCAGAGAGACTAATTAGTATTCTGGCTGGGTGTTGTTTGTGTGTGTGTGTGCCTGTCGTGGAACGTACCGCTAACAAAGCACAACACTCACATCTGTCCAAGATATTAATCATTCTTCAATCTGAGAAAAGACCTCATTTTAGTCACTATGCCGTTCTACATGTCCCAGTAATTAGCATTCATTAAGCACTAACAGCATGTTTGGTGCCATGTGGCACCGAGCATGGAGACCAGGAACAGGTACCTATGGTGGCAAAGACCATGGGGGGAGTGGTGGCCACGCGAAAGTAACGTAGAGACAGAGCGTGGGGAAGGGAATTGAAGCTTCCCTCCTTTGACAAAGCAGGAACAAGGGCATTTGTAGACTTAGTGAATCTGGTTAATGGAACATATAAATGTGCCTGGGAGTTAATGATAGTTTTAATGGCACATGCAGGCACCTGGCGCTTCAATGTGGTGGATTCAGGAGAAGGATCACTAATAACTCTCTTCTCACTAATACTGTGCTGATGTAGCAGGCATTGGGTCCATGCCCCGGTGCCAGGCCCTGCACAACCTAAGCCTCAGCCTTGCACCTTGGTGTAGGTGAGAATAAACAAAAACGACATGGGCTCTGTAGTGATGAGAGGCTCAAAATGAGACTGGATTGTGCTG
This sequence comes from Tinamus guttatus, assembly GCF_000705375.1. The sequence continues at coordinate 82,271 of NW_010588224.1, read as the reverse complement.
GAAGTGGCAGCTATTGCCTATTAGTTGCCACAGGCTACCAAGGATATGACCTTACGAGCAGAGCTGGCAAGATTTCTCTGTTCATCCTTTAACAAAATGGTAGAAAGCTGTGCTTATGTTTTCTGTCACGACAAGGAGAGTGGTTGTGCTGGTCCTGGCACGGGTTTAACCCACAAGGCTTCACAGCATCACTCTGTGGCGGGCTGCAGAAGCAGGCACAGCACACTTGTCCCAGGCACTTGCTTTGAACAGCCTGGAAAATCACTGTTTCCAGTGGATGCACATTCAGACGTCTTGAAACCTCTCCATACAGGATATCTTCGAAACGGACCAGTGTGCTTATTGGGAATGAGAGGTCCCTGTTTGTACTGTTCAGCAGTCCTGGACCTCCTCCAGAGAGAGGCAGTCATGTTTCAGAGCTGGCTCTCCATCCGCAAGGACACTTATTAATGACAGATATCTGCGGAAATAACTTGATTCCATTAATTTGACTGTAAATCACTGTTGCTTGTCAATCTTCCTAGACATCTAGATGCCCATGACAGTATGGGCCCTAGCTATATAGGATTAGCAGAGCAAACATAATCACATAAAAACTTTCCTAACCAGAGACTACCATGGCTTTGGATTGCTTGTCTGCTATAATATTTTCATGTTTTACTCTCTAACTCAGAAGTAACAGCAGGGATAATTTTCCTGCACTGAAGGTGAAGATCTCATTTTTTAATTCTTTTTAGAATTGTTTTATTCAATGGACGACTTCAGAACTCTGCACGAGAGGGTGGTGATCGCTCTCTGCTCCCTCTGCCTGTGCCAGGACTCGAGCTGAGCACGGGGTGATGCGGGACTGCAGCTGGAGCAGGTCGGCTCCGGCGGGGATCGGTGGCAGAGGATGCACAGCACAGCGTAGCCTTTGGCTCTGGCTTTGAACCTGGGCTCCGGCGTTAACAGGGCAGTGTGTTAGTATGACCCTGCGCTAGCACCGTGTCCGTCCTCGCCTGGGCTGCCTCATCAAGGAGAGTATTAATATTAATGCAGCGTTTATTTCTCTGGTGTTCTTGAAATTTGAAAAAGTGAATATATAATATACAGAGGGAAAAATAGGCCAGTCCTGTGATTTCAGAGAGAAAATCACTATTCACCTGGAAGGAGATAAGGACAGAATAGGTCTATTCTGTGAGATCGGTGTTTCCATAAGGCCTTCCCCTTTTTATGGCTCCATTTGATTTGATTTGTAGGCATCTCTCTATGTATCTATACACACACACACACACACATACAGACACACAGCTCAGGAGTGTTTCTTGGTTGACCTGCAGGTCTACATTCACATACAGGGCTTTCCTTTCAGTTAATTGATCAAGGAACAGTCACCAACAAAATCCTAAACCTAACTGAAAGACCCTAAAATGTTAAATCTTTTTCCTCCAGAGATATGATGGTTAATTTCACCTGGACCATTTTCCACACATTTGGGTTCCCAACGACCCATTCGTAGCCCATCAATTAATTTCTATAGTTCCATTCTGTGGAGATGTGGAATTCATTTCCTGCTGGAGAGGTTACTGGAACGATAATGTGCAGGTGCCTTGAGATATAGCATAAATATATTATGCTTAGGTATGTCTCATTTATTATGTAAATATGCATACGCTCGGTGCAGGGGAAACAGCTTGATACTGCAGCAGGGTCCTGCATTGGCTGGCACGCATTTGTAAGGCTGCTCAATAATGCAGGTCAACCATCGACCGCAGAAACTCGAGCTTCAGAGAGCAGGTGTCCCCCACAGAGACTGGAGGAAACGAGTCTGTGCTCATCACTGTTTTGATGCCAAATTCCTCTTTTCCCGCTCCTTGCAAGCAGGAAACACAATCCAATGGGGAGGATGCAGGAGCTCTGTGATTGCTGTGGCTGTAATGGCTTGTGACATCTGCTGTCCTCAGAAAAACCTGTAACTGCATTTTTTTTTTGCAACAGCCCTAATCTGTTAGCGTTGGAGCTGTAAGAGAGTGTGCCAGTACCACAGTTCAGTGCCCAAATTAACATGCGGGCAATTAAACTTCCTATCTGCCTGCTGGCCTGGGGACTTTTAGGTATTTTTATTGGGAAGGTCTTGGGTGACCTTCCTCAGTTTCTGCAGTTTCTTCCCACCTTTGAGAGAGGGATAATTATTGCTACAGGAATCGGTGCTGCCGGGTGCCCGTGTCCCGGGCTCTGGGCCAGGGCGGACGGACGGAGTGGGCCGTGGGGCTGCTTGCTGACGTTGCCTGCCCAGAGCGATGAGCACCAGCCTGGCACCGTGGGACACCCGGCTTGGTGCCACGAGCTCCCCCTGCTCCGGCTGCTAAGACTGGATTTGAAAGGACCACATTGGAAATGCATTAAACTGCTTTGAGGATTGGCTTCGCACCCATTTTAGACAGACATGACAGTAAGCCAGGCACTCCCATGAGCGCTACTCTTTGCGCGGGAATTGGCAGCGCTGCTGAAGCACTCGCAGCTCGAAACGGCCCTCCCGTTTTGCCTTTTGCTTTCCAAGGCCCTCTGCTTTGCAGTCGGCTGCGCTCGACAAACACAGCTGAGGAAAATCTGCCACTGCTGCTCACTTCATGACGACTCGCAGAGCAGATCCGTGCCTGAACAGTTGTCACTGAATGCTCAAATGCAACTTAAAAACAAGCGCAGCACGGCACGGCATTGCGCGATGCGCCTCGCCACGGCACCCAAGGTGGCTGGAGGGCTGCTTGCCCGATCTTCCCTCGGAAAGGCCTGCGGGCTGCCAGGTGCTTTGCGTGTCCGCAGAGCAGCAAAGCCCCAGGGAGCCATGGTGTCCTGTGAGATGCTCAGGAGCAAGTGCCAGCACCCTCATGAGCAGCAAAGCACAGCCTCCCTGGCATCATTGCACCTAACAACTGGGATTTTTCCTCCACTTGCCCTTGAAAAGAGGTTAGGCATTAGACTGTGTACATGCCTAAAGCTTCAAATGGATCAATTTTTTTTTAAAAAAAATCCTCTGGAAAAAGAAAAAAAAAAAACAAGGAAACACACAGACCTTCCAGGTGTCAGGAAATGCTAATACAACTGGGGGTGCTCTGAATACATGTGAGAAGGAGGGAAGGGGTCATGTGACAAATAGGTAAGGGATGGTTATTACAATGGCCTTATCTCCCTTGCACTTTAAAAAAGTGAAGTTTCTAGTGAGCTGCTTCTCCCTTGCATGCCATGGTAACAGTTGCATTTGCCAGAGCAAACACTGCGTGGCCATTAGTGCTATAAAAAATTCAGCGTCTGTGAGCAATTTATGAAGTCCTGGTACAGCTTGACCTGAAAATTTAAATCAAAATAGTTTTCTGTCTATTCACTTTGACCAAAAGACATGCACAGGTATTGGTTTAGATGATTTTTCACCTTTTTATAGCTCCTCCTCTGGAAGCCCCCTGTTCTGCCTACCCCAAATGGAAGAATCATGCAACCTGAGCTACCTTGTCAGTGTTGCTCTTTGCAATGTGGGAAGATAGACCTGAGGCAATAGATGATTTGTCTTGTTGCTGGGACCTCTTGTCATCCGCTCTGCAGCAAACAAGCTGTATCATTAAACTGAAAATAGTCAATAGATTTGTAGTGAGAGACTTGATATCAATATGTCATTCTCAGAAAGGTCTGGTCGCAAAACAGTGTTGCATGTTTAGGATGGGAAGGCATTTACAGAGTTATTAGGTACAGTTGGTCCTCTTGCAAGTTTGGGGAGACTTCACCAGGAAATGGCTTGAGCCCTTAACTCCCTTGAGCAGGTTTGACCTTGGTGAAGAGACGCTGTCTCTTACCTGGTCTGATTCAGCCAGGGCTTCTCCAGGGGATGCTCCCAAGAACTGTGAGTCACAGCTGAAATCCCGCATTCATCCTCCGGCACCTTGCCCTCATGGGCAGAAGTGGGAGAACTCAGATTACCTGGTGCAGGAGGGAGAGGGAAAGTACTGGTCTCTGGTGAATTACATTCCAAATCAGAGACATGTTACAGCAGTCTCCTTGGTTATGTACTTAACAGGCTGAAACAAGAGGTGTTGCAGAGCAAACAAAAACTACCAAGGTGCAGTGCCAGGTAGGGCGGTGCAGGAGAAGTCTGGCTTGAAAGAAGCCCCATCAGCTGGTACGTCAGCACAGCAGCCTGATGTGGGAGCTGCTCCTGGCTTTCCTGCTCACAGCCTTGGTCTGTGCCCTGGCTTCCCAGCGCGCAGGATGCCTGCTGCGATGGTTGATTAACTTGTGTAGCTCTTCACCTGCTATTTTTGTACCTATTTTTGAACTGCTTCTCCTCTGTGAGGCATACAGCTTCAGTAAAACTGCTGTTTCATTTGAACCATCATGTTAGAGTGTGGGAAATCACTGGGGTAGAATAAGAATTATTCGGAATGGAATTAAGCTTCATTGAACTAAAAATAACAATAAAAAAATTCCCTTACCTTTTTGGGGCCTTTCTAGAATATAAGGAGAGAGGCTGTTCTTGTGACATTGTTGCAGATCTGTAAAAGCAGATGGTTTAGGCAGGCTGATATGAGAAAAAGTTAATATTTCTGCTTTGCTTTTAAATGTGAAAAGCAACTGAATATAGGTTCTCAGTGAGTTTATGCATTTTAAAAGTGCTCGTATTTGGAGAGGAGTGTGTACAAGTTCAATTTTCAGATTAATTTGTGTCATTCAATAGGACAGAAAAACAGGTTTATTCATGAGCATCAAGTAATCACTCACACTGCTCATCCTGAGCTTGTGCTTCTATGATGGCCTTTCATTCGTGTGCAGACAACAGCTGTAGCAGAATGGTCTATTATTGTGTGCTAGCTTTATATTAATAATGCATAGGTTAAAAGTGCTTTTTCTAAGCTCTGGGTGCCTTTTCCATAGACTGGAAAAGCATTGATGAACACGATTTACATCAGCCTCTACTCTTTGTCTCATGGTAGAGAATTGCTGGTGCTTCCCATGGGCCTCTGCCCCTTGATCCTTGTGGGCACGGTGAGGATGGGCGCCTGGCTGGTGGCCACCAATCTCCAAGCGTGTCTAGACCCTGTGGGATAAATGGGAGCATGGGAAGGAGCTGATCGGAGTTTAGTATTTTAGATGCCTGCAAACAGAAGAAGGCTTATGGGGCCAGAAGGCTGGATTTCACTGGGCCCTACCACTACCAGCAGGCTGGTGACACTGAAGGAATAAATACTAAAATAATGAGGCACTTTGGTCATTGCTGCTAGCCCTGCTGATGTTGATGTATTTTTATCCTGATTTTGAGCAGCCCTGCAGTGTAGAATCTCTATTTTATTGGATACTGTTTTGAGATACGGTCAATTTGGGAAAAAAAAAAAAAACCTGTTGTTACAGAAAAGCTTATTTTTTGTGGAACATTGAAACCTGGACTATTCAAATCAAAATGGAATATTTTCAGAGCTAAAGATCCAGGGCAGTAAACTTCTCTCCCTGTCAAAGGAATGGGGTAGATATCACCTTCCAGAAAGTCAACCCATTCTCTTCCTTTCTTGAAGATAAGTGCAGCGCATCTGGAGGTACCTGTTGATACCTTCCACATGGCACAGCAGTGCCATCATGGAAATATTTTACTTGTGAGGGTCTGTTTCCATCTGATAAATAGCATTTTTTTTCAAGGAAATGATTACTAAAGGTGAAAAACTTCAAATAAAGGCAGGAACACTAAAAGTAGCTCCAATATACTGGCCTCACATTCACCAGTGATGGGACCTGCCAGTTTTTAAGATTTTTTAAAAGTGTCACCTGGCAGATACCAGAGATTCTCATCTGAAAACAGTGGCTTTCAAATGGTTTTTCTGAGATATTTATAACATGACAAATGCATGCCTGACATACCTCCTTTTGTAAGAAAATGTGTTATTCCTAAGATAAAACGTCTGTCTTGGGTATTTTCTAAAAGCAGCACATAGCACGTATGTATATGGAAAGCTTAAGAGACGAAGGAATTTTTCTGCTTATACGTCAAGCACAGCTGTGTTTCTAACACATTATAAATGAATAAACCTGTCACTGAGCTGAAATAAATTGCTTGAAGTTCCTGGTAACTTATTACTGGCAGCCTTCGCTCCATAGACCTGACCTGCCCTCGGTGAAGCTCCTAGGGCACCTCCGGGGGCCGTGCTCACATCTCCCCCTCACAGTTGCTCTGTGCAGTACAGCGTTAAGCTCCAAGTTGCACGCTACATTTTCTTTGTCGCTCTTGCTTGCATATGGGAGACATAAAGCTATATGAGCATGAAAGTCATTTTATAGATGGACTTTACAGTTTCCATCTATTCTTTTTTTTTAAAAAAAAATCTTTTCTTAAATTCCTTTTAATGCAGTCTACTTTATTATATACCTAGGTTGGTCAGTAGTCATATCAGGATCTTTTATTTCTCAGCATCAGTTGTTCCATCGCCCGGCAAAGAAGGCAGTGAAGCAGTTACCTGTTCACTGTTTTTTTCTGCAGTCATTTGCATTGCTTACAAAAGGTATAAGGATTATGCACCAAATAGACTGGCCATGAAGGCACAACTTCCTAAATCCCAGTCTCACCAGAGTTACTGCTGGAGGAACACTGGTGCCTTCCTGCTGCCCCCCCTGAAATCCGGGGTGTGATGTGCTGGCACAAGCCAACCCTTGTGTTTATCAGATTGCACAAGAGGGGCCTTGCATTGGCAGTTCAGTGGGACTGACTCATACATCTAAGAAATGCCTCATAGTGCCCTGACGGAGCAGCAGAAATAACACAAGTAAAGGGAGATTAAGAGCAGGATATTTCTGTTCAGCACTCAGCTGCTGTTCCCAGTCAGCTCAGTTAGCCTTGGAGGTGCACCTTTCACCTTCAGCAATGGGCCTGAGGTGCTGAAAACACAGATGTGTTTATTGCCCTCTGTTTCAAGAAGAGACCCCCCTGCTATATTTCCCCACAAAGCATGGAAGTCAGTGCACACATAAAAATGCCTTTTCAGGAAAGCAGATTTAATATTGTCAAGCTCAGTGCTCCCATGGAAATGAATTTGCTTAATTATATCTACAGGTAGGTGTGTTCTGAAAATTAAATTCAGGCAGCCCTGCTTTTGAAAAATTGTCCCAACTCATTGTAGTATGAGAAGTTCCCCAGTGCTTCTTCTCTTAAAAAACTAAAATTATATTTTATGCTGAATAATCTTCCTTTTCATGTCTCAGAAAGCCCCCAACCCAGATGCTGCTGTAAAATCCATCCCACTATTCCATGACTACTTTCACCCTTAAACATCACATTTCTGCTTTCAAACTGTTTTGTACATAACCTTTATGAAGACTGCAAGATACCTTGAATTTGAAGGGCAGAAGGGCCAGCTGGTGCATATCCTAAATAGCATCTATACACCTACATCTGTTTGATGATATTTTGCACTGCATATATGTGAAAGGCATACGCAAATATTGATAAGGCATACCCAGCTCTACACAGTTTTTCAAAACTAAGTTGTTATTTGTTAAGTACTTGAAAAAGGACATTTTCGAATAGTGTGAAGGACATTTGCATGTGTGAGGTGGGCTGAAAGACAACAGAGCTGAGGGCTAACTTTCTCTACAGGTCTTCCCCTCGCCACTCTCTGCGTAGCAGCCTGTCCTGGCTCTGCTGCACCTTGCTCAGGTTAATCTCCTCATCGGGTTCTTTGGTGAACCCTAGTAGTGACTCACGCTCCCGACCAGGCCAGTGCTGCTACCTGTCCCACTGAGGTCACCCATGCTCTCGTCTGAGCCTCTGAACCAGCAGCTTGCCAAGACAGATGCCTGCTCAGGGGCATCAGGGGTGTTTCACAAGCAGGTTGCGTGAGGGAACATCTGATGGTGAAGCCCGCGGTGCCTCAGTGAGAGACGCTGCTTTGGCTGTCCCTCTGCTGTGTTGCCATCGTGCGTCTCCCCCCAGGAACATCCGCCTGCGGGCAACCAGAGCAGAGGCTTTTGGTCCATATCTGGCAGGACCTGGTGCTTTTGCCGATGGTGCAGAGCCAGGTGTGAAAGCAAGAGCAGTTGGAGGGCTTTGCACGCAGTAACTGATGATGGCTCCTGTCTTTGCCTACTCTTTGGTGTCTACCAGGCAGCAGGGAGCAGCTGATTGCATAGCGAGGGGACTCCTGTTCCTAGGGAGCTTATCCCTGTGGATGATAAGTTGACCATGAGGCAGCAGTGTGCCCTCGTGGCCAAGAAGGCCAATGGGATCCTGGGCTGCATTAAGAAGAGCATCTCTAGCAGGTCGAGGGAGGTGATCCTGCCCCTCTACTCAGCCCTGGTGAGGCCGCATCTGGAGTATTGTGTCCAGTTCTGGGCTCCACAGTGCAAGAGGGATGTGGAGCTGCTGGAGAGAGTCCAGCGCCGGGCTACAAGGATGATCAGGGGCCTGGGACATCTGCCCTATGAGGAGAGGCTGAGGGGGCTGGGCCTGTTCAGCCTGGAGAAGAGAAGGCTGAGAGGGGCTCTAATCAGTGTATATAAATACCTCAAGGGAGGGAGTGAGGAGGACGGGGATGGTCTCTTTTCAGTGGTGGGCACTGATAGGACTAGAGGAAATGGCCGGGAACTGAAACATCAAAAATTCCATAGGAACTTAAGGAAAAATTTCTTAACAGTGAGGGTGACAGAGCACTGGAACAGGCTGCCCAGAGAGGTTGTGGAGTCTCCTTCTCTGGAGATCTTCAAAACCCGCTTGGACGCAGTCCTGTGCCACGTGCTCTAGGTGACCCTGCGTGTGCAGGGGGGTTGGACTAGGTGACCTCTAGGGGTCCCTTCCAACCTTAAGCATTCTATGATTCTATGATTCTGTGATTCAATGACTCTTTCCACCAAACTACCCCCATGTACTGTTGCTCTGCTCTGGGTGGCATCTTAAGGAGAAGACCGGGGACTGCAGAAGAGGGCTTAGTGGGTCCCAGCAGGGCATGAAGCAGATCGTGGGACAGACCAGTACAGCTCTGCTCAGGCCCCACCAAGGTCTTGTCCTGTCACCTGCATGGGCCCAGCTGAGTTGCAGCCCAGCTAAAGCTAATACCTATGTTGGCATAGCCATGGTCTCAATCAGATAAGCTTGTGCCATTGCCCAGAAAGGGTGAGAAAGGACCAACCTGGCTGGCAGCTGAAAGACTCTTCTGTAGCTTGGGCTGACACCAACCAGCAGGTCGGACTCCTGGGAAGAATCCCATAAGATGCCAAATTTGTCCTTTATTAATAAGTGCCATGTAGGAGGTGGCTAGACAAATGTGGAGCTTGGTTAATTTGTTGGTTTTGCTTCCTCTTTAAAGCAGCAGAATCTTCTTGCTTCTGTGGCATAAAGCAGCCATGAACTGAGTGTTAAAGCATGCAATCAAATTTCTTCATTTATTTTATGGCCGATGCTAACCCTGAAATGCTTGGATTTAATTAATTAGCTCAGCTCCTCACTGGAACGCTGGGTCATTGCTGTCCCCCAGCTTGCACCTGTGTCTGGGAGCCGCTGGGACCTGCCTCGTCCTGTAGATGAAGCCGGAGAGAAATTCTCAATGAGGAAAGGCGGATGTGGCATGGGGCAGTTAAAAAAAGAAAAAAAAAAGGCAGCATTTTAGAAAACCACAGAATTTTGCCTTGATGTTGAGGGAGAAATATCCCTTTTCTATGGAGTGTTGTTCTAGCTCTCTGCATCCTCCACCACTACCCCAGCTAGCACTGGGCTGAATTCAGGTGGGTGGGGACAGAAATGGGAGCATTAAGAAGAAAATGGTTATTTTAACTTTTCTGAGTTGTTTTTCCCCTTGAAGGGAAAAATCTGAAATTCTGAGAAAAAGTTTTATGTGAAATATTTTCTCTGAATTAACAGAGGAAGGATTTCATTTCTTTTCTATTGCTAATAAGTATTGCAGAACTTCTCATATTAGTTAATTACAGTCTCTATAGACATAACCTTCCTTTTGCTTAAATGTCATTTACTTCCAGAATTTTAATTTCTCTCTACATACTAGGGATATATCAGGAGGCAAAAAAGAAAAAAAAAAAGGCAATTAGTGCATACTGTAACTTCATCTTTAATAAATAGGAAAAGCTGGAACTACTTAAAAGTAAAAAAATGCATTATTTACTTGTTTAATAATATTCTTGGCAGTATTTTCTCCTAACATTATTATTTATTTCATGTATTTTTGACTAAAAAGTAGTTTTCCAGTTTCACCTACATGATAACAAATAATATGTTGTTAAAATGTTGGTAGGATGCCTCAGGGTAAAAGATGCTATGAAGGTACGTGATATGCAGTGTTTGGAGATCTTCCTGGAATTTTACAGTTCTTCTGTCTAAATGCTTGTATTTTTTTCCAGTCTTTGCTCTCATATTTCAGGACCTTGATACAAGTTAGAATTCTGGCACAGATTTATGGATGGTATTACCAAGCTGAGACAGGATCTGTCAGAAAATGTTTGTGCTTTGATATTTATGAAACATGGATAATCTTAAAGGCTCAAGAACTGTCACGGCAGTCTCAGTGTTTTAATGGAATATGTCTTTAATTGATATGTTGCTATATTTTCCATACCCTTTTCCTGTAAACTAGTCTGCCATCACTATGAAGTCATATAATTATATGACTGCATTATATTATTGCCTGATAGACTGATGGCACCATTTTGTAACTATCTGGTAATAACGATGTTTTATGGGGAAGCAAATGCTAGTATTTAGAAAGGCCATTGTCTCTGCCATTTGCATGCTTCGAATTTTCACAGCTAAAAAATGGAGTATTGCCTGGTGACATTCTTTACAACACCTCTGAGACAAATTCTGCCTGTGACGTAGTAAATATTAAAGCTAGTTGGGAAAAGCATTTCCCCCCATCTTGAAATTTCTGACTTAGATTTCCATTTTGAAGAAAGTTATGTTTAATCAACTAGTTATTTTTCACCAGAAAACATTGCCAGAATATTTTCCAGAGATCCAGTTGTGGAAAAGGCAATTCTGGGTGTAAACAATGTATTTAGCAGAAATGACAAAGGAATAATGGTGTAAACATATGGTGACTGCAGAGATGATTTGAACATGCAAAGGGGAATATTTGTTATTATTTTTGATATGCTAACGTTACTCTGCAATGTACTCTTGTAATCTAACAGTCAGATACAGAAGACACAGGGTGCAACTGTAAAAACCAAGGAAGAGCCAAAGAACTGGTATGTTTTCTCTTGTTGTCTCAGTTAACATGGAAGACTTTCAGTTATTATTATTATATTTTAAAAGATTGCTACCGGCTCTTAACCTCTGCCACAGCACTAGCTCAGTCTGTGGAGGGACTGCTGACAACACTTGTTTTCTCTGTGGTCCGGCTGACATCATGCATGGACAAACTTCCAGCATGAAAGGAGGATTTGCTGACTGTGCTACTGGATATGGGGAGACCTCTTAGGGGTTACAGCCTGAACATGGGCAGGGTGGCTAAAACTGCTTGTGCAATGAAATGGTGATGGGTGGTGTGTTCCCTGCACTTAAGTGAGGCACCTGCTTGGGCTCAGCGGGCAGCATCAGGGAACAGTTTCTTTGGCAAGGGAGTCCCTAACCAAGCCACTGTCCCAGCCTCCCTTTGGAAGGGCTTGTGACCACAAAAAGGGATTTAGGGGAACTGTCTATCCGGTTTAGCTGGTGAAATCAGGCTGCATAAGTTGGGAAGGATGAATTTTTCCCCTCTCTCTGCACAGTTCTCCCCAGAGAGCTGACGGAGATATCAAAGTCTCTGAGGAACAGCTGTGAACATCATTTCTCAAGCATATGGGAAGACTGGCCCTTTCAGAAGGGAATTAATTGCAGCTGCTCAGTCTCAGGAAGGAGGGTGTTTGCAGGGAAGGAAGGACCTCATCGCTTGGCTTTGACCGTCCTCCAGGTGGTATCATGGTGTCTTCTTTCACTACTGCAGCATCTTACAGGAGACAAAGAAACAGGTCTTGGTAATGAGAAACTAGGCACATCAGTAACCCAATAGATGCCCACAGGGCTTGTAAATCCAGGGAACTGCACAGTAACCTCCTTGCTGAGTACAAAGGGACCTTTGGGATATTGAGACTGGTTGTAGTCTAAATTGGCACTGATCGCATGTGGAAATATAGGAGTTATGCTTGAGAAGCTAAATTCCTGAAGTCCAGGACCTCCATGCAGCATTTGCAGACATGGCATTTCTGAGAAACAGGCAGAAATCCAGCATCTCCCTGTGTGAATGAGACAGTGATGCAGAAAAGAGGGGAACAGGAACCTCCAGGAATGGCAGCAAGGTTGCACAGGAAGGTTGTGTTGTACCTGAAATGTACTGGAGCTGTGCAGAAAATTTAAAGATAAGCATTTATTCTAGAAGCTGTAAGGAAGCTGACAGGCACAGAGGAACCTGAACTGACAAGACCTCCAAGGTGGAAATAACCAGTGCTGATCTAACTGCACCTATGAAGAGCCCAGGAGGGAAATAAAGAGCTCAATTGCAATAAATAAGTAAAGTAGATTAGACCCCCTGTGTGTCCAATATTAAGTGACCGAATGAGTACACAATTTACAAGTGTTTCCACACCACTACCTGAAGCCTAAAAAATAAAACAAACAAACAAAGACCAGGGAACTAAGATGCTTGGCAACACTAACACAACAGACATCTCAGAGCATGGGGGTGGATATGCCGGGGGATATGGTTTACCAGGCTACCAGGTTTATAGCAATGAGATGTACAGGTGGGACAGTCCAGGTAGAGGATTACATAAAGCCTAAGAGCATACTATTGCTATGGAAAAAGAGAAGTACTACAGGATCCTTGTTGGTAGAAATCCCATATGCAGTACTGGGTTTGTGCTATTGTGGTCAGGATGATGGCAGCAATCAGCAAATGCTAACTGAGATTAGATAAGATGCAAATTCAGGACAGGTAGTAAAAGTGAGAGAATTCAACTACTCCTGTGTGCACTGGATTGATGAGACAAAACAGAGACAAAATATTTGGGCGTAAAATGACAACATCCTGGAACAGTAGTCCTAAGATCCACAAGCAAAGCTGTTGGTCTGGATTTGGCCTTCACTGGTGCACTGTCTAGCTCAGGAGTCATTAGTGGGAAAAATGATCATAACAGCAATCACAATAGAAATACAGTAAGTTTTTAGTACACTACAAATAGTTTTAACATTGTAACAGAGGAGAGCAGGCCAAATAAATCCAGCTTATGGATATTCAGTTCAGAGAAAATAAACTACACTCAAATGAGATAATGAGTCCAGAGAATGACCTAAAAGAAGCAGACTGAGGAACTAGAAACGCAGGTGAAACGTGTGCCACAAATCAAAAAGAAAACTAAGTAGTCCAGTAAAACACTGCAGCTCCATAAAAAGTTGGGGTATCACTCAAAAGGAAAAGATGAATGCCCAAGAAGAACAGAACAGAAGATAAGAGCGAAGTGCACAACATGTGTGAGATAAATATAAACAGAAAAACAAGAGGGTGGAAACACCTCACAAAGGATGCTCAAGCTGATAGTAAAAAAGCTCTTTAGATACATCAGAAGAAAGATGCCAGTTAAGGAATTGCTGGAAAAATATAAAGAGCACCTCAAGGATGGGCAAGGCCATAGCACAGAAGCTCAATGAAGAGCTCATTGTTGCAGATGTTGGAGATCTTGCAGATGTTGCAGATTCCCACATCAGATGAATTCTGAGAGCACATGGTTCAGAGACATGAGATCAGTGTGAAGTAATACAGGAAGAGTATTAGATCAGTTAGATGTTAGGTGTTTAAAAGTCTTTGGGAGAGGAGGGCATTCAGCCAAGACTTCTGAAAGTCTTATGAAATTGCAGCATTGCCGGCCAAGCTGTGTAATCTCACAGTCATTGTGCCAGAGGAGTGGTGAATTGGCATGGTAATTCTCACCTCCCAAGAAATTGTGGCTCGATTCCTAGGAATGACAAACCAGGGAGCCTGACTTCCAGCCCTGATAAGATGATGACTCCATAGCAAAGAATCAGCTTGGTGAGCACACAGAGAGAGCTGGATTGCTGGGAAACGGTTGCCTTGCTTTGCAGAAAGGTGAACCTTGCCCCATCAGCCTGCTCGAGTTCTGTGAAAGAGTCAGGAACTATGTCCATATAAAGGACTCAGTGGACATGATAGACTGGATGTATGCTTGGAAGAACATTAAAAGTTGTTCAAAGGAGTAAGTTGTCACAGGACTGGAGGAAAGTCCTGTTATGGACTGAAAGCCGTTTAATGAATGGGTAGCTGAGGATAGGGCTTAGTGATCACTTCTCAGGTGGAAAAAAGTGGGCAAGGCATTTGGATAAAGTGAAGTACTCAGAAGGGCTCAGAAGGGCCTCATTACAGGCTGCAGCCTATAATGTCTGTAATACAGTTATAGATGTATAGTTGCAGATGTTGGCAGGGTATGAGAGAAATGGACCTGAGAAAGTGGCCATATTTGCTCTGCTTAAACAGTAACTCCTATTGCTATACAAGGTCCATATTCCAAGGTCAGTAGACTGTTTGTTGGACCCACTAGTGCCTCTTCTGTTCTTAAACAGAGCTTAACTGGAGGCATCCTAGGAGTATTGCTTTGCAGCACCTCCATGCCTACCTCAGCTTTTGAATTTGAATGCTATTTCAAGTCCTGTGGTGGACATTTCCAGGAGAACATGGTGGAGAACCCTTCTCATTTTAAGTTGGAGATACAGCCAGGCTTGAGAACTAGTGATTTTCCTCCGCCACTGAGGTTCAGCACTGGGGTATTGTGCCTTTGGGGGATGCAGGATGCTAGGAGCCCTATGCATCATGAGTAGAGAGACAGGAACTAACTCCAAGGCAGAGGAGCATGAGATGGGAGAATGCAAGCATGGTGCACTCCTGGGACATGAGCAGTGCTCCTCAATGCCCACGCAGGATGGACAATAAATTATACATTAGAAGAGCTTCTGCTGAATGCCCAGATCAGGAAAGAGAGAGGAGGCATCTGAGATGCTTGCCTTTGTAAGATGCTTTGTGTGTCTGACAGAATTTAGCCATAGAAAAGCCACTTGCTTGCAAGTTCTATACCATAAACAGTCTCTTCTGTTCATTTACTGGTCAGACAAGCAGTTCTGGGCGAGAAATTCAAACAAACTGCCTTTAAATATGGCTAATGACAAATTTATAAGCCTATAACGCTTGTTTTTCTCATCCGAGGGAGAAACAATCAGGATGAACTTTGTCCTGACATTTAATCTATTGCTACATTTGCAGCAGTTTAGAAGCTAGACTAGTAAACCTGAGCATACTGATAAGGGAGTTTTTGCTGATATCATTTGTTCGGTATGTATTCTGACATTTCTGGAGAAAGGGCTGCATGCTTTAATGTAAAGGTCCAGTGAAATCATGTAGATTTATGCACCTGGAAAACTACTGAATTGTTCCAGCTGGAGATAAATTTTCTTTTCTTTTTCTTTTTCTTTTTTTTTTTTGATTTAAGGCGGAGTGGAGACAAAGAAGCATGAAAATATAGTTATAAAAGTGCAGAAATGTATAGATTAAGGATGATTCTACGTTGAAAAGTTTGGAAAATGCTAGCTTCATGGGTCAAAAAGCCAGATGAGTGTTTTTAGGACATACATGAGTATAATGCAAAAAATAGTTCTTCCAGCACCTTGTTTGGCAGACAACAGGTAAATTAAAAAAAATAGTTAAAAGTATAACTGTAAGTATAGATTTGTCTATATGTACTGCTGGAGATTCAGCTATTGAAATAAATCCCTGATATTTGGATCATATGAATACACTTACTACTAAATACTTTTAGTAGTATTTTTTCAATATTATTCAGCTAATTGTGGTTTGTATTTGAAACCCATTTCTCTGTCTAACTATTGTAAATTCACCTATTGGGCTCCTAACTGGAAAAAAAAAGCTGAGCATCCTGTCTGAGGTCTCATGTCTCTTGTCCCTTAGCAACGAATGCATCGTGTCATTCAGCAAACTCCTTTCTTAATGATATTGCAACAAGCTGCATCTGACCGTAGAATAAAAGGCGTTGTTGGATTAGTGGAAAGTCTTGGGTTATGTGTTTGGTATCAAGACAGGGTCAGTCTAATGTGGGAAGTCCAGTACCATTTTATTTCTGTATACTTTTAATGACATATTATGAATAAACAAACAAGTGAGTGCTCCATGTATTCACCCTCAAATTAGCAGTGGAAAAGGTCTGAGATAACAGTAATCTCAGATATTCCAGTAAATGAGCTGCTTTGTCAGTAATGAGATTTTTTTTATCTATATTAGTTTTTAAATCATGTTCTTAAAAACAAACAAACAAACAAAGCACAGTGAGTGTTTTACAGAAGAAGCAATTCAAAAAAACAAAGTAATTTAGTGGTCTTACATCTCATATTTGAAGATGAACTAAAGCCTAGAGCAGAACCCAGAACCTCAGAGTTGAGTCCCAGTAAGAGCATTTTATCTGTGCAACGGCCATGAGAATAAAATGAAAAAGGGAGTTGATTTTGTCTTTTGATTTTTACTTTTTCTACATATGCATTAAATGCCACCTGGGCTTTTAGCTCAGCTCCACTATCTGCACCACGACTTTGTCTCTCCATGCAGAGTGGTCTGACTGAACCCAGCCCCATAAAGGACATTAATGGTGCTACTGGTTTACAGGGCTGCATTCAGAGTTCATGGAAAGCAGCAGTCATATGCAGAATATAAATCAGTCCAGGCCATCGCAAGCTGTAAGGTCCTGACTTCTACTACTCTGCGTAGTCTGATTTTCCTCCCGTTGAAGCCTGCTCATGGGAGGGTGATTCATAGCCCATCTGCATTTCATCCTGACAAGAGATTGGGACACAGAAGGGCACCTGGGCCTTGCTGTTCAGAGAAACTTTCCAATGAGCCCTACAGTATTTCAGTCAGGCACCCTATTTTAAAGCATCCTGGGACGAAAGGCACTTGACCATGGCCAGAAGGGCCATGCTGGGGGTAAAGCTTTCATCTGTGTTTCCTGAACAGCCTCCTTGTTGGAGAAAGGAAGTGGTAGTAATAGCACATTATCAGCACTTAACCTTTCTGGATAATCTGAATAGCACTAAATAAAGGCAGGAAACAAGGGAGAGAAAGAAGATGGTAGGAAATAATTGCCAGTGTAATGGTTGATGCAATGCATAAATTTTAAGATGGTTTAGGGACTTCTTATAGCTGAAAAATGCATTTCAGTGTTGCCAAGTTTTGTCAGATATTTGAAATATGAGTAGTCTAAGTAGCTATGATGAACACAAGGGTCAGACCATTTTAGAAATGGTGCAGAATAACCTTAAAGGAAAGATACTGTGTCTCTGAAAAGTCTTTTCCCCAAATAAGAAGTTGTCCTCCAAAAGGAGAGTTTAGACCCTGTTCCCGTATCAGCATAGTGTTACAAACTTTCTGCTTGTGAAGGTTTAAATAAAACTATGAATAGTGCTTTGGAGTTTTAGAATTTATTTAACATTTTTGAAGGAAAACAGGAGATGGCACTTACACTTGCAAGCATTTATTTCAATTGATCTTATAATTCTCCTGTCACAAAGATCAAGATAAACATTTTGTTGCAACTGCAGACAGATGTGTGTTGTGAATCTTTAAGTCAGTCAGATTAAGAGCAGCCCTTTACCTAACCCTAGAGCTTGTTCTTCAAAGCCATTTAAATCAGTGGAATTAGAAGCTCCTTAGTCCAGCTGAGAGCATATTACAACAAAATTCCTGGCATCTATTCTTCCTCTGGTTGTTTTCTTTTTTTTTTCTTTTTTCTTTTTAGTTCTATTCTGGATATTACAAATCTGTTACAGAACAGGCTATATGGGCTGGAATTTTTCAAATCTCATACGACTACATTCATATCGGGGCTGCATTCACATTTCCTAAAGAACCTGCAGCTGTAGGAGAAGTATTCAGAAGGTACATGGGGATGTATTACAGAAACGTTTTTATAATTAGTGTTATTTGAAATGGATATTTTGGTAGTACCTGGTAGCCCCAGTAACAGGTCGAGACATCCCTGTGCCACAGACTACAACCTACACTGGCTCTAATAACAAAATGATCCCAGCCACACTGCGTGCAATTCAAAGGCCTGTCTACACTGCAATTATAGAATCAGAGAATCATTATGGTCAGTACAGGTATATCCAAATATGCTTTCAGTCAACAAGTTACATGTGCTGGCAGGGCAGCTGTGAGCTGTAAAACTCACCCAGGTATTTCTCCAGACTGACATTTCCTGGTGATTCAGGCGAAATCGGATGTGTTGTGGGAATCAGGAGGCAGGTGCTCAGAGCCCTTCTGCCAAATGCCTGAGTGCAGAACGCTCTAACCTCTCAGTTCACCAGCCTGATGCTTCTATTTGAAATGCATAGGTGTTTTTTTTTTTTTTTCTGTCTCTCCATCAAGTGGCAGAGACTTACAGATATTTCACCGGAAAGTAGCCTCAAAGGCAACAGCTCCTGCTGATCTGCCTACATGGAAGTTGCCCTGGAAAGGAAATGCACCTGTATGGATGTACTCAGTTCCAATACAGACAGTTCTGGAAACTGCTAAGAAAAGCCTAGAAAGTTCAAAAAAACCCACAAAAACCAGAAGATTTGCCCCGACCTCAGCCTCCCTTCAGTTCTGTGCTAGATTTAGCCCCAAGTGACTTGCTCAAAGCTGAGCATGGATCACGTCTGAAGAAAAGTGAAGGACAAAGCTGGTGTGCTGCCAAAGGACTACAGTGCACTTCACCAGCATAAGGACCTCAAAGGACTGAGGGAGCAGAAAGTTGAGATGGTCTGCTACTACTGCAGCTGCACAAGGGGCAATCCAGGAAATACTCTGAGTGGGGACTCCTATGCAGTGTGACAAATAGTCAGTTGGCTAAAGAAGTGAGAAGGCCACCCACAGGAAGTCCAATAGACAAGAGGCTCAGGTTCCTATCAGGTTCAGGAGCTGCTCAGGTTCCTATCAAGACAGAAGCAAAACCCTCCATAAGTCCTGGAGACGAGACTGCACTTAAACCTGCACCTCAGGGATCCCTCTGGCTGATGTGATCCTTTCACAAAGGCAGAGAAGTAGGATGCTGCAGGTAGTGACAAGGGAGTCAGTGCAGCATGCCAGAGACTTGATTATAACTAATTTTTTTGTGTGGGTTCCAACCTGAACCTTCCCTGGCACAACTTAAAGCCATTTCCTCTTCTATTAGTTGTTATTCTGGAGAACAGATCGATCCCTGCCTCACTACAACCTCCCTTCAAGTAGCTGATAAGTGTCCCTTCCAGAGAGTGATAAGGTCTCCCCTGAGCCTCCACACTAAATAACCACAACTCCCTCAGCTGCTCTTCATAAGGTCTGTGCTCCAGCCCCTTCACCGGTTTTGTTGCCCTTCATTTGGACACACTCCAACACCTCAATGTCTTTCTGCCCAAAACTGAACACAGTGTTCGATGTGCAGCCTAGCCAATGCTGAGTACATGGTCCTGTCCTGTAGAGCGCCCTTGCTTGCTCAGTTAGGAAAGTCTGCAGAAAGTTTGGAGCTGGCTGAAGACAGCCGCTTCACCCAGGGCCCCCCTGTGCTGGGCTCCGTGGCACCCACACTCCCAAGCCTACAGCATCCCAGCTGGGCCCAGCCATGCAGCCCAGCTGCGTGAGGCTGGTGCCTGGCTCCCCCAGAGCCCTCCTGCCTCTCAGCACCCTGTCCCACAGCAGCCCCAGGAGCTCTGTGCTGAGATGGGCCCTCAATGGGCAAGGCAGAGCCTCCATTTCCATGGCTCTCAGCACTACGCTCCAAACATGAGCGAGCGGGTTTGCTCTGCGAGGCAGAGCTTCTTGCGACTCACAGTAGGAGGCCACTAGCAAGGCTTAGGCCAGCGGGACAGCACTTCTGACCACTGAGCACATGTGCTGCCCCCTCTCTCCCCACCTGCTCCTCATGCCTTGCATCATCTCTGTGCCTTGCTGTGTATTTCCAGGTGCCACTGAGTGGGGAGAGAGCTCCTGCCTGGTGCTGGAGGAAATGGCAGGCACCCCTCTGGATACTAAATCTGACCCAGGGTGAAGCCTTCGCAGTGGCTTCACCATGGGTCAGCTCATGTCACAGCCTGAAAGGCCCTGACCAGGGAGCACCCCATGCAGGCAGGTAAGTAAGTGCTGCCTGATGTGAAATGTAGCCCTGTTCCCAGCTCTCAGGCATCCTCAGAGGTCCCCCTGGCTGATGTGATTCTTTTACAAAGGCAGAGGAGTATGGGATGCTGTAAACAGTGACATGGTAATCAACATAGCATTCTGGTGGCTTGGATTATGTCCTAAACCTGTCAGCTTGGCAAAGAAGGACCTGGGGGTCATGGTGGATGACAACAGACCATGGGGTAGCAGTGCAGCCTTGTGGCAAAGAAGACCAATGGTCTCCTGGCCTGCATTAGGGAAGGGGCTGCCAGCAGCTCCAAGTGGATGGACATGGCGGTGGAGGTAGAGGGGGCTAATGTTCCCCTCTGCCCAGGTCTGCATGGGACACCTCTGCTGGCTCCTGCTGCCAGCTCCCAAGAACAAGAGAGAAATGGAGCTCCCAAAATGCATCCAGCAAAGGGCTACCTACAGGCAGAAGGGCCTATGTCCTCTGAGGAAAGGCTGAGAGAGCTGGGCTTGTTTAGCCTGGAGGAGGTGCAGGGGCATCTTATCAGCATGTATAAGTATGTGAGGACGAAGCCAGACTCTGCCCTGTGGAGCCCAGCGACAGCATGAGACGCGATGGCCACAACTAGAAAAACAGGAAGTCCTGTCTGAGTGTACGGACAATATTTTCACTGTGAGGGTGGCCGAGCCCTGGAGCACGTCATCCAGAAGCAGTGGGGTCTCCATGCTGGGAGATGTTCCCAAGTGGCCTGGTGATGCTCCCAGGCAAGCTGCTCCAGGGGAGGCAGCCTAAAGGGGGCAGATGGATGAGATGATGTCCAAAGGCCCTTCGAAGCTCACCCGCTGTGTGATTTTGGGATGGGGAAAGCAGTGGGGAAATGGCCTTTGCAGTGACCCTTTCCAGCAGGGCACCAGATGTTGCCTCAGGAGGTCTGCACAGAAACCTGATATACATTTGTAGGTTGGGTTTCCTTGCTTTCTTTTACAGATGCCATTGTGCTGCACATGCTTTAGGAAAAGCCTCGGCCTGTGGCCCCACTGTGCCCATCACAGGGTGCCGCAGTGACATTGCAGCGAGCGCGGCCAAGGCCAACCACATGTCCCCAGTGCGGCAGTGTGCCACTACGAGACAGTGTGAGCAGAGGTGTCTCTAGGGCCGGCTCTACTTGTTGTCTCAGGCACACACGTGCATTATCTCGCAAGCCTACATGGACCAAGGCCATGGGACAAGTGAATTGCTGCTGTGCTTGGGTCGCAAGTGACCCTGCTGAGGGAAGGCAGGCAGGGCCTGGGAGCCCTGTGGGTTGCCTGGTGCCCGCCTGGGGCTCAGGAGCAAGGTGGCCTCTCTGGCATCGGTCGGAGCCTTCACTCCAGCAGGAGCCCTCATCTGCTCCTCAGCCACCGAGCACAGGTGACCTGGCAGCAGCGCATGCAGCAGAGGCACCTGCTGTTCTTCCAGCACGCTCTGGCCATCGCCAGCTTCAAGTAAGGCTCTGCATGACACCCTGTTCCCTGCGGCAGCCCTGCTCATCTCCTGGCCCCAGGAGCTCCCCTGGGGGATGAGGAGCCTCCATGGCGCTGCCTGCACAGCACCTGCCTCGCACCTGGCACCCACGGGCACCTCCAGTGCGGCAGCAGCCTCCAGGCCCTGCACCACCCACTGCCCCGCAGAGCTGCAAGCCCAGGGAGGTGCCTGCAGCTGGGCAGCACAGCAGTTGTAGCCGCGTGCTGGGCACTGGTTCTTGCAGAGCTGCATCTCTCTGCAAGCAAGAGGAAGGCAGCCAGACACTGCGTGTCGAGGCTGAGGCTCGAGGCCACCGTCCCCACAGCTCTGCCCTGGGAAATGGCTCTTGCGGGTGCACAGCGGGGTTGCCCCATGGTGGAGCGCAGCAGCTAGGGCCGCTCTTGCTCTCCTCCCCGCAGGTCCATGTACAAGTTGAGGTACCGTGTGCTCCTCAGCGAGCTGTGGGTGCTGTGCTGTGAGGAGACAGTGGCAGCAACCAAGCAGGGCCATGAGCAGGACGAGGAGGTGGCCTCAAGATCAGCCAGACCCTCATCCTCGTCTGGCCCAGGGGTCTCCACGTGGTCACTTTTGGGTGAGTGTGGGCAACACGTGCCAGGGCTGCGCCCCAGTCCTTGTGCTGAGGACACTGCCCGCCCCAGCACGGGCCAGCTCTACTTGGGGCCATGTGTGTCCTGAGCAGCAGCAGCAGCAGCAGCGGGAGCTGAGGTGGTTTCTGCACTGCAGGTTGCTGGAGGTGAAGCAGCTCTGGCTGGACATTATTGTCAGGTGAGCCCTGCCAGGGGCTTCCTGGGGGGCCTGCTTGTGGCACCCAGCAGGAAGGCAGGGGATGCTGCTCATGCAGGTGCCTTCAGCAGTGGGCGAGGAGGGCTGGGGAAGGACACAGCAGAGCTGCACGTGGCTGCAGGGGAGCATGGCGGGAGCGCTCAGCCTGGGCCTTGTGAATGAGCGCCAGGCGCGGGATCTGCCAGCCCCGCTCAGGGCTCATAAACGCGGGGAGCGTGAGGCTATGGTGCGTGTGTCCTGCAGGAGGAGAGCCCTGCAGAGCAGGAGACAGGGGGTGCAGAGCTTGTGCACACGGGCAGCGTGGCTGCAGGCACTGCGGGCTGAGGGGTCCCTGTGCACAACTCCTCACCCAGCTTGTTGGCGTCTCCGGGCCCGTAAGTGAGCGTACGGCCTGCACGGTGCCTTGAGAACCCCTTGGCTTTGCCAAGGCCACCCCCTAAGGCTGTGGTTTCTCATGGAGCCTCTTTGCTGTCTCACACAGGGCATGTTGCTGACTGCTGACACCGTGGAGGCCTTGGTTTTGGCAGAGGTGAGAGTGGGAGAGTGGGGGAGAGTGCGGCACCGGCCCTGGGACTGCAGCAACTGGCTGGAGGCCTTGCTGTGGAGGGGCGGCTCTGCAATCTGACCCTGTTTCTTGCAGCCTGGCGTCAAGGAAAGCCCTCTGACAGGCCCTCCACATACGCAAGCAGGACTCTGCCAGCCAGCTGGTGAGTGTGAGGGAGAACAGCCAAGGAGCTGCCTTCTTTCCTTACAAAGAGGCACTTCAGCAAGGCAATTAACTGCCCTCAGCACCCTCCGTGAGGGGGGATGAAGCCCTTGCCTGCTGCTCATTTCCAGTGGCCTCTCTCATGGCTGCTCTGCAGCAGAGATGGCAGAGCAAGCGGCTCAGTATGCCTGGTGCTTGCTCACAGAAACACAGCAGAGCCTGCAGCATATGGCTCTGCAAAGGGGCAAGAGGCACCCTGGTTGTGCCTGCCCAATTTCCAGTACTCATCCTTGCTTTCCTTTGGCTTGCAGCTGCTGGAGCCAAGGTAAGGAAGGGGATCAGCTCTTGGCTCCATGCTTGGAGAGGAGCCTCTCCCAGCGGGGCCTCCCCAGGGTAGCTGGGCTCTGCTGGCCACAGGGCTCTCTTTGGCCAGCCCCTGGCCCTCAACTGTGGGCAAGACGGCAGCCTGTCCCCCGCAGCGCAGGTAAGCAAGGCGCAGCAGAGAGAGTCCTCCTGCTTGTGGCTCCTCATGCCAGGCAGCCTCCCCAGCCCTTGTGCTGGGGCTCTGAGCACAAAAGCCATGCTGGGGCTGCCCCTCCACACAACGGGCACAGCCTCAAGGCCACCTCTCATCCCTGGGGAGACAGCGATGCGGTGCAGATATTTACTACAGCCCAGGCAACTCCCTCAAAGTCCTGCCCAGTCAATCTCCATAGAGCAAGAAGCAGCTAGGCTAGGAAACCAAGTAGAGCAGAGCACAGTCCCAAGGCCAAAAGTGTCTCTTTCTTGCTGCAGGGGCTCCTGGCTCTTCTCCATGAGGCAGGGCCTGCCATGGAGGGCATCCTCAGGATTACTGCCAGTGAGAAGGCCTGCAGGGAGCTGAGGGAGGACCTCAACTCAGGCGGGCACGTGGAGCTGGCAAGCAAGCCAGCACACCTCTTGAGAGGGGTGCTGAAGATGAGTTCTGATGATGTGGGGAAGGGAGAGTGCACAGAGAATATGAATGGCCCCCCTTCAGTGCCCACACTGACCGTGGTGGCACTCCCAAAACCAAAAGCCTCCCAAAGCCACCCTCACTGCTTCCAGCTCTGCATGGCTTGGCTTTTTTCTTGGCTGAGGGATTTGGAGTTGCTCTGGTTGTACCTCTGATTTCCTGCATGCCCCTGGGCAAGCCCCCGCCTGCGCCCCATCCTCGGGAGGCCCCTGCGGGAGGAATGCTGGCATGGAGGGCTGGAGAACAGGCTGGGAGGAGCTGGCTCTCCTTCCTGCCCCCAGTGCAGCATGCTTGGCGTGCCATGGCGCAGCCTCCTGCTCTGCCAGGGCTCAGGAGCAGCTTTGAGGGAGGCTGGCTCCAGGCTGGCTGTCTCCTCATGAGCCCCCGGCACAGGGATGCTGCCTGTCTGCTCACTGGTAGTGGCAAGAGCTTCATTGAAGGGCCTTGTCCTTGCAGGACTTTGTGGCAAACATCCCCTCCAAGCTGCTCATGGAAGACCTCTATGACAACTGGCTGCTTGCACTGGAGAGGTCAACCCACGAGGAGAGGCTTGCAGGACTGAAAGAGTAAGTTGTGTCCTCAGGACCCCTGCTGGGGCTTCAAGGAAGGAGGAGCTGCCCCTGCAGCCCTCCTGGCTCTTGCCTTTGCCTTGTGCTCCCTTAGGGTGGCTTGGCGCCAACCTCGCCTTGCTCCAGCTCTTGTTCTCGCTGCTCCACCACATCAGCAAGACCGCCGAGAGCAACCACATGCACACCAGGAACCTGGCCTGCGTGGGTCTGAGCATGCTGAGCCTCGACACGGACAGCGTGCTGCCCCTGGATGTGCAGACGGCGAGGAACGAGAAGGTGGGCTGAAGTGAGCAGCTGGCAGAGTGCCCCGCAGCTGAGGCAAGGGCTGCCTTCTTGCTGTGGCACCTCCTCAGGCTCCGGGGAGCTGCAGCTGGTGGTAGCTGCACGCCTGTGTGGAGCACAAAAGGCTGCTCAGGACACGTGTGTGCAGCCCCTGGCGCTGAACTCAAAGGCCTGTGTGTGTAGGTCACGCTGCTGGTGGAGCTGCTCATCCGCCACTGCGCAGAGCTGTTCTGGGAGGAGATCACCTTAGTCTGTGCTCCCCTGGACAAGGAGGGCCCGGAACACACACACAGCTCCACAGGTTAGGAGGATGCCTGGAGGACAGTGCTGGAATGGGACTGCTGCTTCACCTGGGGAGCAGGAGGCAACTGGCCAAATGCAGAAAGGGTTCAAGGGGGCAGGGGCCCCGGGGCGGCAGCTGGAGCCAGCGGTGCAGCCTGCGGCGGGGAGCAGCCCTATGGGGCGAGCGCTGCAGCCCCCAGCCCCTCTGCAGCCTGCGTCTCTGCCCCTCTGCTCGGCAGCGTGAAGAGAGGTATCCACAGGCTGCACACGAGCTTCCCAGAGCCCGACCTCTCCTCCAGGGGCAACATGGAAGAGTGGAGATGGGAGGACCCTTTGTCCACTGTGGAGAACTGGCTAATGGAGAAGAAGGCAGCAGAGAAAATCCCCCCCATCTTGCTTTCAAGGTAGTCAGAACACACTCGCTGCCCCAAATACCCTCCGGCTGCTCCCCGGAGAGCTTCTTCAATGCTCCAAAGACTCACTCCTCCCCACCTCTCCTCTAGTTTCTCACCTGCTCATCTCTTCTTCCTTTCCCTTTACCCCGTTCTTCTACAGTAAGAAAGAGTAGGAAAGCAAATGTCAGCCTTTTTTTCCCATACAATACAAATGCCTGTCCTGAAAGCACACTAGTACCGCTATGTTCTCAACATCCTAGCATCCTACAAGCTGCTGGAAATGCTGCATGATTGCTTTTTCTATTTGACTCTGGTCTTGATGAGCCTCACGATTCTGGGAGAACAGAAATGTCAGTGACTATATTTCTTCAGTAGTTTTTGCCAGCAATGACCCTTTAAACAGCTGATGCCCAGAAATAGGAGATGTGAGATGGTTGTCTGGGTTTGGGGATATGAATGGCTTTTCTAGCACATGGTGTTTTGGAAATGTCAGCTGTAATTGAAACTTAATCTTCCAACAAGTTTCAGCTGGCTGCTATTTGCAGACAATGTGAATGTTGCATTTTAGTAAATGGCACCTGAACTGAAAGGTTCCGTTGATCTTTTTTTTTTTTTTTTTCCAAAGTTCAATGCCAGCTAGCGTTTCGGTCTTGGTTTAATTTGACTTTCACAGATCAGGAACTTATTGAAGTGTAATTTTTTAAAAATAGTCTGCTTAGTAAAAAACAACCCCCCCAAAACGTTAACGTGTCGTAGGCAGACCTGAAATAACGATGCCCTTCGAGAACTGGCAGAATTGAATCTGTGTTTGCAGCTAGCTAGTAGATGGGACAATAAAAGCAAGAAACAGTCAATCTAGGTCAATGTAATCAGCATTCATCCAAGATCCAGTTATGAGAGAAATAATGTTTCCAAAGGTAGTTCTATTCTCAGAAAAGACTGTTGAGATACTCAGCTTTCAGAAGCTCTTGCATCATATATACTCATTTATAAAGGGAGCTTCCTGCTTTCACCCCCTACATGTGCCAGCCTTGCAGACTTAACCTGGCATCTCTGCAGAGCCGGGGTGCTTTCCCTTTGCTCACGGCAGTAACGTACCCTGGCTGGTTGCATGCACAGCCTGTCGTTTGCAGCTGGTCTCCACAACTGCATTGATTTGGCCTCTGAGTAAAAATGTTGCAGTTGGCTCTCAATCATTAGTTGCCTTCAATGCAAGAGAGACTTTTCTGTGAACTAGAGCAGGTGTTGTATGTGGAGCTCGAGAAGTTTCTGCCTGTTGTTTTTTTTTGTTACTAGATGAAGTACCAACTTAGCAGCAGATTTGAGCATGATGTGTCCTGTGTCTTGCATGCTTCCTGCCCACGAACATAGTGCAGGATACATGTTGCTCAAGTGAGCAGTGCCCACACTACATGGGGAAAGGGTAAGCTCACAAGAGCCACTGATGTGTTGGGCCTAGTTTCTGTGGCCCTCATCCCACAGAATCACAGAATGGTTGAGGTTGGAAGGGACCTCTAGAGATCATCTAGTCCAACCCCCTGCTCCAGCAGGGACACCTAGAGCACGTGGCACAGGGTGGCATCCAGGCAGGTTTGTAAGATCTCCAGAGAAGGAGACTCCACAACCTCTCTGGGCAGCCTGTGCCAGGGCTCTGTCACCCTCACAGGAAGTAAGTTCTTCCTCACATGGAGGTGGAACTTCCTGTGTTTCAACTTGCACCCATTACCCCTTGTCCTGTCACTGGCCAGCACCGCACCCCATGGCTTGAATCTGAGCTGCAGTGCTCAGGAATCCATGCTGAGTTTGCTGCTCAGCTTGGATTTGCAGGGACACTGGTGAGGCTGGACCTCAGGCTGGGCTGGGGCTGCTGGTGAGCTGCCAGCAGAGACGAATGCCATCTGTCTTGGACCTGCAGGAGTACCCAGCCAGACGGCTGACGTTTGTTTTTGTCTTTGAAGTCAGCAGCTGCAACCTGGAATGCATCCAGGAAGGAGATCCATGAAACAAGAAGGTATTTATTTTTACAGAGTAAATCCTGTTGTTAAACAAACTAATCTTCTCAAAAGAGATATGGCTTCTGTTTGGTGAATTTTGTGCAGGAATTCTTGATAAAGTGGCCGTCTCAAAAATACATCTTTGAGATGTATTATTCTAGTTTATATTACAAGAAAGGAACAGATGACAACCATTTCACTCTTTAAATCTGTGAGATGCCAGGATCTTGACTATTGCACACAATCTAGTTGCTCCATTTTGAAAACGAAGATATAGTAGAACATAAAAAGTTGCACAGAAATGTGTTAATCAGAAATACGAAGCAGCTTCTACAGTAGGAAACACTAAATAAATTAGGACTTTCAATATTCAAAGGAGATAACTGAGTGAACTCAGATAAGCAGAGGGAGAATAATTATTCATTGTTTTTCATAATGCACATTTCAAAATATAAGGCATTATTATCAGCAGATTTTAAACAAGCAAATGGATTTTTGTTTTTTTTTTTATAGCACATTATTAAATCATGTAACTCATGAGAGAATACTGTGGGACTACAAGTCAAAGGGGACCTAGAAGATATGGTCAGTTGTGTGGACAAAGCAGAAGCCAGGCATGTGTCCTGACTTGGGAAGCCTCTGAACTGCTGATTGCTAGCAGCCAGGGGGAACTGGGATGGAGTAAACAGTGCATAATCCCACATTTCTTACACTTTTCCATTGCCATCTATTGTTGGTCAGTATCAGAGACCTATATGGCAGTTCTGCATTTAACAATAATATTTGACTTTAACTATATTTTGAATAGCATCCAAGGAAGAACTCCTCCTATTTTCCTGGCAAGAACCCAGTCACTCTGAATCCCATCCAAGCCTCAGACAAACCTGTTCACCTGTCTTCCAGGACTGCTTGAACACATCGTGCTCAGCCTAGAGGCTTCTTGAGTGACTAATTTTGTTTGCTCAGATGTTTATAGGAGTCACCTAAAATGTCGTGGTTCAAGGCTGCAGAGAGCCACGTGAACTACCCCCGAAGAAGCCTGAATGGTTAGATGTGATTGGGATGGGATTTAGGATAGTGATAGTTCTGTCCCAATGTTATAGTTCTGTGTTTGAGACATTCCTCCTGGGGCTTAAGTTGTGACCAGACTATCTGATATTGAATCTACATTTCCTATACTTTAGAGCCATCCTAACTTCTAGGCCACAGAAGTGCCTGCACTTGCCACTGCTCCTAAAAAAACTGAGCCATGATGTAGCCACACAGTCAAGTATCATGAGTTTGAAGGAGAAGCAGATTAGGGGACATCTGACTCTTGTGCTTGGGCACTCTTTTGGGAGAATGAGATCCTGGCATGCTAGACCTGACCTCAGGTGTGGCTACATCTAAATGAACAAATAAATGGGCCAGGGGGCATTCTCTTGTGCTGAGGACAACTGGCATAGCACAACCTGAACCCAAACAGCCAATTTCCCTTACTCTTCAAAACATGGTAACTGCACCCAAACATAGCCCACGCTAACTGCAGGTCATACCTAGGTGTTATTGGAGAAAGTGCTAGTTGCTCAAAACCAAAACTGTGCAGGGGAAATACAGCAAGAATTTAATGGTGGGATGATGCTGAGG
Organism: Tinamus guttatus; assembly: GCF_000705375.1. Next base: position 52,974 of record NW_010588224.1, on the reverse strand, counting down.
CCCATGCTCTGGCCCTGCTTAGCTTACCAACAGGGCCCCCGTTTAGAGGTCTTGCTGTGGGGCTGTGGCATGTGCTGTGGCGGTTCCTTTCCCTCTGCTCTGCGGAGCACTAGCTCAGAGGCAAGAGAAGCACTGGTGTGGGCTGCCTGCTCTCCCACATCTCCAGAGGCACCTCCCTCTCTGCCCCATTGCAAAGATGACTTTGGAAAAGTGTATCGGGCTTCCTGAATTGTCCTCTCCTCGCTCCTCTCCTAGGCCAGATGCCCAAATTTGCAGCAGAGCGCTGCCTAAATTAGTCACCAAAATGAGACTGACTGGAGCCTATCCAATGTGTCAGTTCTAATGGGTGGTTTTATTGCCTCAGCTACAATTGTTTTGGAATGTGCTTTGTTTATAGCAATAATTGATCATGTCTTTGTTAGAAGTGAATTAGTGACAGCTGGAAGATCTAAACTCTAATTTTCCTGCAAATAGGGAGAAATTTTATAATTCTTTTTCTTTATCTTCCCATCATTTTGGAAATATATTTCTAGTTTGCAGGGCACAGTAAGAGCCTACCAGGAGTACTACAGGGAGTTTAGGGTTCAAGAAAAGTCTGCCATTTGTCTTTCTGATTTCAAAAGATTGTTTGTCTGTGCCCTTCATTAGATGGAACCTAATGCAATGCTTTTCAAATATTGCTCCATTATTCAACTTTTGTATTGAAATTAAGAGAAAATATTCCCTAATGCCACAAGAAGAAGAGGATCTTCTCAGCTCATTACTGCTAGCAAGGGCTTTTTTTTTTTAATGTATGGGGAATACATTGGTGAAGGGGATGAGGAGACATGATCTGCCTAAAGTGTACCCACTTGGGCTCACCAGGTCTTCAGGGTAGTTAGAATTTCTGTGAGATGAATGAAAATCTGTGAATAATAAACCCTTGGCATTTGTAATTGAATATTTTACTATCAGCTACCAATTTATTGGTCACAAAAAGCAAAATGAACAATCCAGCTGAATAACATGGCCTTTTGAAGTACACTGCAGGATGTGCTCAGTTCTGCCAAAGTTCTCCAAGAATCGCAAGTTCAAAACTTGACTGAGGTTCTTTGCCTAAAGAACCTTGCCCACTTTTGGCTGTCTGTGTAGCGATGGAAAGAGATGGATGCCTCCTGAGGTGATCCATGTCTTGGGAGAGCAATTTCTGTTAGAGAAGGTTCTGAAGCTGTTTCTGTTAGAGAAGGGTGCCTGTTAGAGAATCACAGAATGGTTGAGGTTGGAAGGGACCTCTAGAGATCTAATCTAACCTCCCTGCTCCAGCAGGGACACCTAGAGCACGTGGCACAGGGTGGCATCCAGGCGGGTTTGGAAGATCTCCAGAGAAGGAGACTCCACAGCCTCTTTGGGCAGCCTGTCGGAGAAGGCAGCTAGTCTCTAACGTAGGTGGGGTAAATCAATGCTCAACTGTGCTTATCCGCTTGGGACAGCTATTTTGCTTTCCTGTCCACATCTCTCTGCCTTTTAAAAAAGCAGTTTAGCAAAATAATATTGACTGTACTGTTGTGCTGTGCAAATTAAAGTATATGCAAAATGCTCAGATGAAGAGAACACTGTTTAAACTCCAGGTGGTTCGTTCAGCATTGGGTGATGTTTCCCATAATAAGAAATATTCACTTTCATTCAGGGAGGATAACTTGCAGATATGATTTTAGGGCGGAGGCATCTGAATTGATTCCATATTCTAAATGCTCTTAGAGAAACTTGTTTTTCTGGGCTGGAGTAGGAAATCAGCAGAAGCCAATGACAACATGAATCAGCCTTCAGTTTCCACAGCTATAGAGAGCCGGTATCATAAGTTTTCCTGCTCTTTGATCATTTTACTTTGAGTACTTCACAGAAAAAAAATGCTTAAAAGCTGTTGAAGACTTTTGCTATATTACATGATATGCCAAAACAAGGGCACTGCTATGTTCTTCTCTGCTTGAAGTAAAGTATTAGACAAAGCAGCTGTTATGGTGGCTGTTACTGTGAATTTAAAAACATTGTGTTGACTAGTTTGACATCTTAAGCTCACACTCTCTTCGTGTTTTCACTTGTGGTGAAAGGCATTAATAAGCCTGGTGGAAGTGTGTTTTTAGAAGCTCAAAGTTCAAATGCATCAACTAAGTTTATTGGCAATACTCTCTTCAAGTTTAGAGATGTTGCAAAGTCCCTAATGCTGTCTGCTCATCTGTGCTTCATGGTCACCTTCTCCAGAAACTTAAGCTGTCACTTCAAGCACCTGAATAAGAATCTCAAGCGCCAGGAGAGCTTAGTCTTTTGGTACCTCCTGGCTGGCTGCCCAAGTCAAGTGTCATTGACTCACTGACATTAACAGGGCAGCAACGATTTGCAACACTCAGTATCTATGCCCCTGTGCTGAGCGCTTTTCAGAATGGGGCTCCTATATCTTGGTAACATTTTGAAAATAGCTTAAGTGACTTAAAAGCTTGAGAGAAAAGGTCCATCTTGAAAACAGGTATTTACTTGTGGAGCACTTCATTTCCAGTCAGACCTGATCGAAACTTTTTTGTTTATTTTTTATTTGATAACTCTGACCCCAGTTTCTGAGTACCTGAAAAATTGGCTGTGTATTCTTTTAGAAAACTGATCCAAGCTGGGAAAAAGTTTAGTGCACCTGAGGGGGTATTTACACAGCTGACTGAAGGATTTAATCTTAGGCACCTAGTCCTTCTCTTTTGAGTCCTATGATGCCAGAGCAGAAGAGGCTCTCCAGAAGGTACTCCAGAGCATGCTAGTTTGGCTCGTGGTCTGAATTGCTCTGTGGAGTTTTCTTCCTGCTGTTAACCATGGAGAACCTAGCTTGACTAATTGGGTAGGCAGTTACACTGAGTGGCCCTGTTTGGCTCTGATGTATTAATGTCCTCAGTTATTCTGCAATAGGATTTCTTCTTTCTCTTGTAGTTGGGATAAAACCAAAGGGAATAAACAGTGCTTTAACCCTGAAAAAAAAAGGCTTTAGCTGATTTTGAAAAAATGGATCCTTTGCATTTTTTAATAGTCCGTTTTTTTTCAAATTTAATGAAGGTAAAAGGATGAGCTCCGAAAAACTCGGCCAACCATGAAAAAATGTATAAAGCCCCAGAGAAGCCGCATCTGCAACTTGGAATCCTACTGTGTAGCAGTGTATAGAAAACGTGAGTGAAAAGGAGCCAATTTTGTCACTACTGATGGGTCAGAGAGACACAGGGCCCAGGTTTAACTCCTCCAGAGCAGACACTGAGATCTGGAAGCCATGCCTGCTCTTTAAACATTTTTTGCCATTAACTCTCCCTGCCTACTACAGAGCCTGCTGTTATGTTGCCAGAGTTTCAGCACGCTCGGCTGCCTCTGCCAGTCCTGTTCACGCTTGCTGCCTCCAAGAGCATCGTGCTGTGTGGGGTGAGGAAGAAGGTACTCACAGCACGGGGCTTTCTGAGCAATGGCTGGGATAACTGGTACCTTCTCTCCTTCCTACTCCCACCATGCCTTGCAGAGACGGTGCCTTTTCAATTGCTGAGGGATCTCTGGGGGCTTTTGTTGAATTTTCTCTGGTTGGAGAAAAGTGGTACGGCAATGCCTGGCTCTGCAACCCACTAACTCTCCCATGGGAGGGAGAGAAGTGTGTTGGGCACGTGGTACCTTCACGGAGGTTTCTGAAAGTGAATCCCGCTCCATTCTGTTGGAATCTGTAACACAAATCTGTAATTACGCTGCGGATTGCATGAGAGGAGATTTGTCTTGCCTGTCTTGGTTCACAAGCCCTTGCATCCTAGTGCACCAAACATTCCATCATAGGCAATTCAAGCAAGATCAGGAGTTCTGTGTCTAAGCTGTTCACACCTCTTTAATCACTTTAAAGACTGACTCAGTGTGTGCATCCCTTACTTGTGGACCTTGCACTATTGTGCTTGGGGCCAGCAATACTTCTGATGGGAACAGCTAGGGAGGGCAGACAGTGCCAAACACTTTCTTCACTCCCTGTACTGACTTTATCTTCCAGCAGCTTGGAAGGGCTGTGCCTCTTATGAAGAGTGAATAATAGCGATAATAATAAGAAAACCCATGAAATGGCAGGATTTATGTGATATGTATGTAAAGTCCCTGGAGTATGTCCCTTAGAAGCCCCTTGTGTGCAGAGTGGGTGTACAGCCACCCTGGTGGGTCGCTGCTTTCCCAGCGCGTGCCCTGCGTGGGCAGCGGGTACCGTTCTGCAGCGAAGCAGCAAGCTGCTGTGTGGGCGCACAGCGGGACCGGCCTTCCCGAGCAGCCTGCACCAGCACCTAGCAGCCTTTCCCTGTGGCTCGCCAACGTTAAGTCCTTTGCACCCAAGGTTTGAATGTGGATTTCTGCTTGGGCGCTTTTTAAATACCTCGTTCTTGTTCAGATGCTTTAATGCCCTTCCATCCCACACAGACACACGCGGTTAGTCTGGCTCATGCTGAGCTACTCTTGTGACTGGGACCTGTGGGTTTTCTTGAAAACTTATTTTCAAAGTTATCTTTATAAGGAAACATAGGATTTCCTCTATTCCTGTGTGCGTTTCTCACCGAGTAGCACCATTGTTTATATATCTCATGCTCCATTTCCCACCGTGATCTTATCAAGTTTCAAGCAGCAGGGAAAGGAAGCAGCCAGAACTGGCAGACAAGCACTGCCCAAGCAGCACAGCTCGCTTTGAAAAATACCCCGAGCCTCAGTAGGCTTTTGGCTATTGGCAGCATAGTACAGGGAGCTGTGAGAAATTGTTGTGGAGACGCATAAATTCAGCTTTGCTTCCAAAGCATCATGAGCTGTCTTATATTCATTCATCACTGTCTAATGTTGCTTGTACAGACATTCCTGGAAAATGTGGTTTGTGCATCTACTGGAGTTTGGTTTCAGTGTGAAACTCGATCATGGGCACTTGTTTTCTCTTCTGTGAGCAATCATTGAAGTAATATTTTGAGGAGTTTCTTCTAGCAAAATCTGTGCGAAAAATTAGAAGAGCAAAAATTCATGGGGTTCTGTTTTCTAAATGAGAGGAAATGAGCAAGCAGAAAATGGAGATGATTTTCAAAATCAAAACAAAACAAAATATTGTTTCAAACCATGTTGAACATGATTTTAAGAACATATGTTCACTTGAACATTTTCTCATTGAAGTCAGTAGTTTCCTTAGGAGACACCTCTGTGATTTCATCTAAGAAAATACTGTTTTGTAAATATATTTTTGATAGGAGATATTGCATGTCAATCATGACTGCTACCTCTACTTCAAAACAGTCAGGTGTTCTGCTCCGGTTGTTGAGTTTATGGTCCACACACATATATGCATGTGTTATGTATTGTCTTGAGATCTTGTTCCTTCTAAAGGTATCAGTGTTACACTTTTTCTACCTTATTTGATTTGCTGCAATGAAGCATGGATGATTCTTTTGCTTTTACCAGCTGTTTTTTTCCAGGGTAGATGCTAGGAAAATATACCTCACTTTATTTCACAGAAGTAAAAAGCAACTAATGGGAATCTGTTTTGCTGTCCATGTTAACTGCTGGCAGACTATAGTCCTAAGAGATGAATTTCAATTTATGCTTAGCCAATTGGAAAACATAATCTATCTTGGAGAGGCAAAATAATTTACTTTTCTATTAAATTTATAATTTTTTTTTGAACCAGAATGGTTTTGGGGTACTCTATATGGATACATCCACACTACTAAATTAAAGGGAGTTGAGGACTGATCTTTGAGCATGAGGCCAAGGGGACCGGATTGGTTTGTATCTGTTCTAATCTCTCTGGAACTGACTGGCTGCATCCAGAAAAAATAGTGTTTGGCCCTGGATCTCCACTGAGCCCCATGAGGGGGACTTTCGCCATGAAAAACACTTTTTTTTCCTGTGTTATTTCAGTAAAATTAGTAAAATGAGCCTAGCACTGTAGTCCACCACAGTGGTGTTTTTTTCATGTGACCCTAGTGGTATGTTTTGCTGATGCTTAGCATGAGGGCATGTAAGGTTGCAAAACCTCCTGGGATAGTGTTGGAGAACCGCAGAAGGAGCCAAACATGGTACAGCCCAATCTGATCCATCTAGTAGTGACGTTTGGGAAAAGTCCTGCAATGAGCTGTTTCCAGGATACTTGCCCAAACTTTGTTTTTCAAACAGCCAGTGTGGATGGTCCAGAATAGATCCAGAAATGAGCTGACAGTGAAACAGTGCCAGATAGTGAGGGATTTAATGCTGGACTTTGCTCTCCTGCTATCTTTATTTAGGATGTAGATATATTCTGTATGGAAGGAGCTTTGCCCTGGAGTTTTTCCTTGGGGAAAGATTTCTTGGAGGGGTATGGGGGAAACAGGAAAGCTGTAACTTCTCCTTCCTGAATGTTAGCAGCGCTTAATGTAGCTTGCACCCCTACCCTATGTGCTTGGAGGAAAAGTCTCCATCACCTTTGCAGCTTCATCCGTATCTAGCTGCTGTGGTGATGCAAATAACTGAAGAGCATCCTACCACCAAGCTGAGGTCTAGAGGTTGTTGAGGTTTTTGCTTCACATTGAAGTTTGCCTTTCTGGATGAAGACTCAGGAAGGGAATGTCTTGCGCCTGTGAAGAAGGGACATGTTCCTATAAGAGACTGCTTTGATAATTGCAGTTCATTGTGTCAGCAAGACCATCTCACTGGACTTTCTGTGCAGATTTTAGGATTTGCTGGGTATGTCCTTTATCACCCAGGGTCTGCAGGTTTGAAACCTCCTGGGGCTAATAGGCGCTGAGTGAACTTGGTTGGGAGAAATGGTGTTTTTTTCTCACCTTTTCTCACCTGTGGCAGGCAAAGCTGTGTGCTGGCAGCATGACCTGTCTGCGAAACTCCGGGACTGCTGTGGGAGTTAGTTTAAAATCTTCTGGACACCATTTATACTATAGTTCTAGACTGATGCAGAAATGGGCTGGAAGTGGGAAGGGCTTGGAAAAAATGTGACTGAATGCTGCTGGAGGAATAACTGAGCCACACTTGGAAATGTGTTATTCTTACAGATATTGTGGCTTTTGCTTTGTCTCTGTCATCTAAGAAGGCAACTCGTGGCATTTTAATAAAACTGCGGAGTTAATTTTAATTACTGACAGTTGCAGCTTAGGTTGCTATGGAAACATGAAGAACTGCCACTTCCACAAGTTTAGTGTATAACTTGCTGCCTGGAAATGTCACAGGGGGTCTGATTCCTCTCTCCTTTTTAGCTGTAGCAGAACAGGAATGGATTGCTACTGCATCAGTCGAGTTTAAACAATACACAGCCAGTGTAGGCAAGAGTAAAATCTCCATAATTTTCTCATCTGTGCCATTTTTCTGTGATTTTCAAATAAATCTATATGTTCCTAGTTTAAAAACAGTTCCCAGTAAATTAATGAAGGAAACTAGAGCACAGAATCATTGGTATTAGAATTGGAAAGCAGCTATTAGGTCATGCAGTCCCCATACAAAATTGTTCCTATGCTATTTTTTCCTACTACTTTTCACTGTCTAATTATAAATGCAGCTGCATTTGTAATAAAATCTCCTTCAGTTTTAGTTTCAGGGCCAGAATATTGTACCTAGAGCATAAGTCATTAGACAATGAAGTTTGCCCAAGTATGTCCATTTTAAATTCCCTTTTCAGTTTGCTGCTGTTTTTAGACTAACATTTTAAGGCCTGTCTTTTGTCTGAGAGTAAATAGCTTTGGAAAACTGAAACCTGAGTTGTTCATCTTTCTAAAAACTACGTAAAAGGCTCTTTTTTTTCTCTTTTTGCATCCAGTTCACTAAAGAGTATACTGTGTGGTAATACTGAGGCTTGGATTTTGTGCTGTATTTTTGCTAAAATTAATGGAGTTACTCTTTAACACCAGCTATTCCTTTGGCTCTTTAGTTATGCAGTTCTGTTAGAAGTTATGCTAAATATCTTAACTGCCAGGTGTCCTAAAGGATCTGGACTTTCTTCCCATGATCTTTTTAGTACTCTATTTGTGTAACAGGCCTGTCAAAAACAAATAATTATGTATTTTTTTTATAAAAGAATGCCAAGCATATTAGTGTTGTGTCTTCAGCTTCCTCACAATAAATACATTACAGATTTTTACCAAACCCATAACTTTTCAGCACAGCACTGTAGTACTTGAGCACAGTTCCCACTGATTTCAGATGATTGTCCCATTTTTGAGAGATGAGAGAAGAATTTGCCTTTCATACTGACCTACATAACTATTTAAGAATACCATATCAATCACAAATATCCTCACTTGACTGTGGATTTGTCTTATGTTTTCAGCAAAGCTTTTCACATGATCTTGTGAACCATTTGGAAATGCTGTTAGTTCCACTTCTGTTGAGATTTGAAAACATCCTGGTCCTTTCCTAGCAAAACAATGTTTACCAGGACTGTATAACAGAATAGCAAAGAGGTCTAAAATCCTAAGATGGGGGAAGCAGCACAGATCTTTAGCTGTCAACAGCATGATAATTTTAGGGTTGTAGGCATTTTGACTGTCTTTAATCCCTGCCTGGTCTGAGATAATAAGCAGGTAGCTAGAACACAAGGTAGAACATGCATCTTGATTTTTATGAGTCTATAATTATTTTATTCCTTTTTTATTGTTATTATCTGATTTTATGAGTCATAGACTTGCTGGATTCATAGAGCTCTTGCCTGGCAAAACTAAATACAGAACTTGGTGCTCTGGTGAGGGTCTGGCAGGTGTAGTGTAGGAGCACCTGATGAAGACCACGTAGGACTGCTTAGTTCTATCACTGGGCCATCTTCTGATAATCTACCACATCAGAGATAAAACGAGCTCCATGTTTGGACACCTTTATGATAGCATTCAGCCACATTAATGTAGGCAGACAGTGATAGCTGAGATGCCCTAGAGAAATATGCCACGCCTCTATTTGCCTCTCCAGATGGGCAGGGATCTGCTATATGTCTGGGTTGTATCCAGTGGCTCATTGGTGCTAGAAAACTTTTATTATGTTTCTAAGATGTTATTACAGACAGATGCCTGGAAAGATTGGAGATCTGCATCTTTGAAGGTACTCAAAAGTCAGCTGGACAAGACCCTGAGCAACCTTCTGTATCTGTCCCACCTCTGAGGCAGGGCTGGAATAGAAAACCTCTGGACATCCCCTCCATCTGGAAGCACATTGTGTTCAAGTGAATCTCATGGAGAGAGCAGAGCCAGCTGATAGACTGAAGGCAGCCTGTTAGTTTATCAGACATACAAATCTACTCTGGGCTGTGCTGAATGCTTCTCATGGTGACTGCATAAGCTGTATCTCAATTGACTAGTGAATGCCTAGGATCCTAGTACACGTATGGACACCAACAAATAGACATCTAAAAGTGTGACTCTAGGCCTGAAACCCATTCCCTCTCTAGTACCTTGAAGTATGGAGAGGTCCAAAAATGGCCATGCCATTTTCTCTCTCTCCTAATATCTTCTCTCCTAAGGGCCTCCTTGAAGCAACACACAGAACTTCATCCATCACATGTTGGTTGACCCTCAACCAGTTCAGCCCAGGCGCTGGGGTCCCACTCATGGAGTGCTGTGGCCCTGACAAGCACACTGATCAGTGGCACCACACAAGCATGCAAAGGCTCTCTGCTAGCTGCTGGCATACTTCATGTGGTCCTACGGTGACAAGGGGCTCTGCAAATCGTCGCTAGCTTCTACGTTGAAGGTGATGCTCTCCTAAGCTCGCTGGTAACTGTATCTGTGAGGGAACCTGGAAGGCTAAAACACCTGCAGTTTCAAGGAAAGGAAACAGAAAAGGGGAAGGCCAGGCATGCTTGCTGGGATTTGCCTCCTTGGAGGTGTTTCAAAGCACCGGGCATGTGAGTTTGATGGAAATGCTGCTTATGCCACACTGCTGCCTCCTTATTTTCTCCCTAGGCCTGGTGAAGTGATTCAGCTGTGAGCAACTGATCACTGGCTCTGATGAAGGTATCTCTTGCTTTCCCTGAAAATGTCACTGCCCAGCCTGGCAGCTCACAAGTGCCTCTTGCCAAACCAGGGCAGCCCCAGAGAGCTGCTCCCTCTCTGCTGTCTCCAGGGTCCACGGCAGGAGCCCACCACTCTGCTCAGCTCTGCCTCTTCCTGCTTTGCCAAGCAGACACCCCACACTGACCTTTCTCTCTTCTGTATCCCTAACTTATCTTATCCCTAGCTGAGCTGCCTAGCTGAGGAGCGCAACCGCTCTAGGTTCCCGGGACCAAGAGGAAGACAAGATCTCAGGAGCTGGAATTGCCCTACAGAAATGTTTTCCTTCTCTATTGACTTTATAGGGAGCTGAGACTGATGAATCCAGGTCTTGCTATTTAAACTGTTTGGGCTAACCCAGATTGTTTTGACTGAAGTGGGTCAGGGAGCCCTCCCAGGAGCCACTCAGCTGCCAGCTCTGAGCTGGCCCTGGCTCCTGCCCCGGGACAGTGTCTAAATCTTGAGTTATATTTAGGACTTTCTTCCCCTTTATCAAATTGGATATAAAGTTCTAATAAATGAAAAAAGTGGGTCTGGCACATCTATACTGCTATAGTCAGAGAATCGATGAAGAACATAGATTCTGTGTGCTAACTTATGTCAAAACCTCTAAACTACTGACAGTTTGCATGACTCAAGAAAGGGCTCAGCTTTCAGTCTTACCGTTGTCACCCACAAGGAATCTTATTCTAGATGTGTGTCTGTTGTAACACTGAGAACCCCGTAGTTTGGCTGCAGCTTGCAGATCTTGGTAGGTGTAAACGCCCCTCCCTGCAGAGGGGCAAAACTTCACCAGCTGCTGTTGGAGCTGCCAGGAAGAGCTTCCTTTGGCCTCTCTTGTTTAGGATGTCTCTTTTTTTCCCCAGTAGTACCTACCAACATGGGTAGCCTGTTCTGTGATTGTCTTATTCTCCAGCTGAGGAAGGCATGGCTCTGTATTTCCTCTCACAGTGGAAAGGGACCATGAAGGCACTGGGTAGGGTTTACTGCACTGTGCTTTTCCAGTAGTTTCTGTGGAAAGACTAGTTGTTCCTCTACTCTGATCACTCTCTCAGGTGATTTTTCCTCTTACATTGGGCCGTTGTGCTTTCAAGCTCCATCTTGGCTCTTCCTTAGAGTTTATTGTCTCTTCCTTGATTTTCTTACGTAAGTATATGTAAGTCCTTCCACGATGGAGAATCAAAAGCTCTAATGATGACAGCTGCAATGTCATTCAAACTCCTGCGCATTTGAGTGTTATGGGGTTACAGAGCTAAACTTCCACATGCCAAATCAGAAGCAATTGTTTTCCAGTGTAACCAGCTGCTCAGCTGTAGCTTGTCCATTTTCTTCATTTTTCTTGCTTTCTAGTTTGTTGTATGAATTGTTTGTTCAAGATCTGTTTAAAGTGAACATGCCAAAGTAAATGAAGGTGCTGTTGTCTTCATATTTTTTGTATGCATGCTATTTTCACACAGTCTGGATTCTCTTTGGATAAAATTTACAATCAAATTTTGGAAGTCCTGCTCTTCTTTGTGTTATCATGAAGGATGTCAAACTCCTCAAATACCACAAAGTATGTAAGAGACAGGGTAAATTTTTGATAATTCCAAAAGAAAGATCAGCTCAGGAAGTTCATAATGAAATACTAATTAGCACTATGTCTTTGGCTCATCAAGGACTTTCACTGCAAAGCCCTTAAAGTGAACAAGATAAAAATGTTCTCTTAAAGGAAGAGGTTGACTGGGAGATTACTCAGCTTCATATGCAAGCAATACACAATTCTGACTTCTAAAATTGGAGGAGGAAAAAATCCAGAGTAATTTTGCAGTCTGATTATAAAAAAAAAAGACATAAAGAAAATCATAGCTTTTGAAATTGTGGAGGATTTTTCTGAGGAAGATTTCAAGAAAGTCTTAGAATAAATAACAGCTGTCTGCCACAAAAAGTATGAGATGAACAGTGACATGAATGGGTCATGAATTGCACTGAATTGTGCTGTGAAACTACACCTTAGTGGATGTAGTTGCAGTGGCAATGAAAGATCGTTTCAGATGCATTTGCTGTAATTCAACTCCTTCATGCCTTGCTCCAAGTTTTGCCATCCTATTTTCTTAGAGCTGGATCTCCAAGCTGTGCTGCTCCATCTCCCATGCCTGTTTAGAAGCATGGCCAAAACTGCTGTCTTCAAATGAAGGGAGAAGAAGAAATATTTTCAGCTGGCCTCTACATCTAAAACTGATGATACTGAGGGGCCAGCACACTTAACTAAAAACAGTGTGTTGCTTCATCTAGGAAGTGACAGCAGCCTCATGGATAGCATCCAGACTGTGACTGGAGGGTAAGCTGTATTCAGTGCGTTGGGATGTCTTTACTTTTCCATTTCCCTGGAGAAGTCCTGCATTTCAGGCCACTGGAGTAAGAGGGATTAAGGACATTGGCTGGGACACAAGCAGAAAGGGAGGCCTACTGGGAAGGAGCATCAGCCAGAGTGTTGGGGGCAGTACATGCAGTTTTGGGTGTACCAAGGTGTGTTCCTTCTGCAGAAGGCCATAAGCAAGAGATACAAAGGAAAAAAAAAATAGCCATCTCTTTTTTGTACTGAACAAGACAGAAAGTCCTTATTGTCATGGGCAGCCTGCCTGGAAGTTCAGGGGTTGCAGACCAGATGGAAACGATAGCACAGACTTATACCTGCCTGAGCAGAGGGAAGTGACAGCTGGACTGGGTAGCACCTCCATGAAGATGGCAAGAAGCTGGGAAAACTGTCTTGCTTGGTGTCTGGGTGCCAATATTCTCAGTAGCAAATCTGCATCCAGACACTCAGCCTGCTTCTGCTTTGACACTGGGGACTTACTGTGCCCTTATCCCACACCCTCCACTGCTGAGAGGATCTAAGATGCCCTTAAAGAAGACACACAGGGGCCTGCTTTGCCATTGCTTGGTGGCCACAAGCCATGGAGAAAATAGGAAAATGGCCCTTTGTTTTCTCCTTCCCACCTGGAATGTGGGGTTCCTGGGGAAGTGACAGCAGCACTTTCACCTCCTCTCCCAGCTGGCAAGTATCAAGGCTAAGTGTAATGTCATGGTTCATGTTAGCTGATGTCATGGTGCCATCACGCATCAGAAATTCTCCCTATGAGTCTTGTATTTGTAGCTTTTGAGATAACTTCACAGTACATTGGGTCCATTTGCTTGCAGAACTGACTCATACGATAGAACATCATATTTTTCAGAGAATGATGGCAGTAGCTGAATAATTTTAATGACTCTGAATGCCAAATTTTCTCAAATAGGTTTGTGTATTGTGTGCTGCTTCCGAGTAGACTCGTGTGATTGGAATATTTGTTCCTAATTCATGTTTAAAGATCTTAAATCCAGACACAGTTAAAAGGTTGAAGCTGTGATATATTTTGAAAATCCACCTTCAGTTACGGATTTTCTTTCTTCTGATTTTTTTTCTTTGTGTTTTTCTCCTGGAGTTTATAACATTTTGGAAAAATTTGAGTGATGATTTCTTTGGTAGTAGTTCTTCCTTATGTTTATAGTGTAATATGTGTATTTTAGAGGATCGTATGTAGAATCCAAGATGTTCTAAAATTGCTTTTCATTGGCAAGATGGCTTGCTTTTTTTTGCCTTTTTCTTTCTTTTCTGTGTTTAATTTGGAGGCTACCTAATATAGTATATTTGTTCCTTCTGTGATTTACATGATGCTTAGTGAATTCACAGAAGAACCTGTCCCCGTTTCATAAGATTTTAGCATTTAATTTTACACATCAGTGCACACTACTCAAAAATGGGTGTCAGGTAGCACGGGGGATGAATTGAAGTTACAGGACATTACAAAATATTTTTCTTGGACTTGTACTTAGCAATTTTGAAATCTTTATCCCATCATTTCATGTTTCTGAACTAATGAGAAGCTTCTGAATTGAATTCATACAAAGCAAATCCACTGAGTGAGTGATTTTAATATGTTTTGAGTGGCCTGCTGGGAAAGCAGCTGATATCAGGCAAGAGTTTGATGGCTATTGCACTATTTACCTTAAGCATCCAACTGCTGGTGCCCAGGCAAGGCATGTAATTCTGCAACATGTACAGAACATGGACAGAAATAACTTCCTCCAGGAGGTGATTCAAAACAGGAGCCTTGTTTCCGCCCCACTGTTACCTCTCCTTATGGCACAGACAGCAACAAAAATGCTGGAGAAGAGGCATCTGCGGATAGAGCAAAGTGTGCACAGGGCAGAGTAACTCCCTGAGACAGTCAGGGTCAGTTTGTGCTTAGTTGGAGGCATCGTGCCCATAAGGTGCAGGTGAGGGTGACACAAAATGAGCTGAATGCAGGAGGCTTAATCCATCACTCCTCTTCAGAACCCAGTAACTTGTTTTTGACTAAGACACACCGTTTTAGAAAGAAAAGGAGAATTTATAACTCGTAGGAATTCGCTTTCAGGTTTCATCATGCTCAATATGAAACATATGTACCTTGGTTTTAGCTTCCCACCACTTGCACCTATTATGTCTTTCTCTGCTTGTTGCACCTTCCTCTTCTCTCCTTACTCATGTACCTGAATTCCTTCTAAAATTGTTCATGCATTTTTTTTCCAGTTCTTTCTTTTTGTGTGGTAAGAGCAATCACAGATCAGCATCAAACAACTATGTGAGTTTTAGTAGCTGTTTTCATCCCTGGAGAATTTAAACATTGTCAGAATATCCTGATAATAAGTTGATTGAAATTCCCTTCTGAAGTCTCAATTTTATACATACTATTTCCCTCGTACCTCTTTGCTGACAGATACTTTGTGTTGTTTTTATTTAACCTCTAGAGAAGACACAGAATGGAAAACAAGCAAGTAACAAGCAATTCAAAATCCCAGTGCTGTAAAACTGTTTTGTTTCCCTTCTGCTTACAAAAGTGGCAGATTATTTATTTTATTATCTGATATCACACCAATAAAAAGAGGGAGTCTGCTCCATGAAGCCCAATTATGAAAAATTGCCAGAGATAAAATGACTCACATCGGTCCTGTTTTTCATGGCCCTGATTCAAGGAAGTATTTACCTGCTTGCAGTGAAGAGAATTTACGCTCATGCTGGTGTAAACAGCCAATTGGCTAAAAACAACCAATCAGAGAGCGAAAAAAAAAAAAAAGTCAGATAAAAAGTTGGGCAGTCCTGGTTGTTTGTACCACTCTGCTGAAATATGCAGGCTTGTTCAACAGCAGCTGTGGACGTTTGCTAACTTTGGTTGGTGGTGGAGTCAAGGGCCCAGGATGGATTAGATGACCCCTTAAAGTTCTTTCCAACATGTTTTTCTGAAGAGCTGAGAACAAGTCTGTTCTTATTTTCTGTCCAGATGGAAGATTGAATTGATCAAGTGGACTTGATTCTTCTGGATGTTGTGTTCTTTTAAATTGGTTACTAATAACCTAGCTAAAAAACTTCATGATTCCCCAAGTGTGTGCAAGCTGTTGGGTAAGGGAAATTTCAGTAATGTATGTAAACAACAAGCTTAATGCATCACTTATTCATTTTATTCAGTTATATCCACCTCCAATGGATACATCTCCTCTTGTGCACATATACAAAATGGAAATATGCAAAAGGAGCACAGGACAGACCTCTTTGCCAGAAAGGCACATAAGAATATTACTTATTTTTCTGTATTATTACTGGAATTGTCTCAGTGCCCATTAGCAGAGTACAACCTGCTAAACCTTCAGGCTTTAGGAATGCCATGTCAAATGCAGCAGTCTAATATCAGCAGACTAATATCACCCTGAGTACATTTAAAGGCTGTCTCAAAAGTCATATGAATATACAGTGAGTGTAACAGTCCATAGCCTCTTCAGAACAATCTCTAACCCATCCTGGCTTCAATCCTATAGGTCCTACAAACCACAGGGGTTGAATCTTCTCTGTCCTCCTGGCCACTAGTGTGGAGACTCACGACTGTGCTGGCTGGATGCAGGATTAAGGAGCCTGTATAATCAGTTAGGGCCTGATCGACAGAGTATTGGGCTGAAGAGCATTTCTATTGGTTTGGTGGGATTTTGGCTAGAATTTAAAGCTCATTCACCACGTAAACAGGAAATTTATATTCTTATAGGAAAAGGATGGTATGTGAGTTGCGGGACAAGTGCATGGGTTTTCTACTCAGCTGAAGAGTGGCACATGCAATTAGACTTGATGGTCTAGTACATCATTTTCTGCACCCTAGCCTAGCCCTACATCCTGTTAATAACTGCAGCCAATCTCGGTAGCAAGCATAAAATGAGAACAAGCCCATTGTGTTACCTGAGTGTTCACTAACAAGCTAAGCAAGTTTTGCTTATTTTTTTTTCTCTCTCCTTCAATATTACACTCATGGGAGAAAATTGTTTTATTTCCAGGCTAGGTGGTTAATGTTAATGATTAATAGCAGAGGAATGTGAAGATGACTTACCAGGATGGGTAATGAACAATGGGACTCCAGCAGAGGTATAATGATGGGAAGCATATCCATATCCACATATTTATGCCTCTGTAGTATATTGATATATGTGTTCACGCGTACGTTGCTGGAAGGTTACATTAAAAATGTCTGTGATGGTCTTCTTTAAAGAAGAAACCAAGTCAGAAAATTGCCTCTTTTGTCTCCTTTGTACCTTTGAGAAAAGCAGTAGATAGATAAATTCTAGCCTCCTGAAAAATTCATATTCGCTCTGGGAATTTCTTTTGCCTCAAGGCAGCGCATTTAGCGCATCTCCTTTTAAAAGGAGAGGAAGAAAGATTTGACTAGCCATCATGGAAACAAGCTGAGATTTCTACCCTGGGATTAGTCCTCTTCTCCTGCCCTACCATACCCTGCAAGCCAGTCCTTCCTGCTTGGCTTAGGCCAGCAATGGTCGTGCTGCGGCGTGAAAGGTTCTGCCAGACACGGCTCTGCTGCTGGAGGAAGCCGTGTGGATCTGGGAAAGGGGTTACCAAGAATGAGCTACCGGGTGCCATAAACCCATTGGCTTTGCTCAGCGTGGAGTTGGCAGTTTGTGCTGATTATGGTGGGGCTTCTTTGTGGTTTTGTCTGAAATCTGTTACCCAATAATTTTCTTCCTCTTTTCTGAACTGAAATAACAGAGCACTTCTGTAGGCCTTTCATGCTTACTAGGACTGACTGATATTCTTTGATCTGAAATATTACCAGGATAGATGCTTGCCCCTTTAAAAGGGTACTGTTTTAAACATGAAATGATATAAAAGCCTGCTGGCTTGTAAATGTCTGCAGGCCTGTAGTCTGTTTCACTGCAGGATGTCTTGGTTACTGTGCAAAACAATGGGAAGAACAATTCTCATTTTCAAAGTTGTCAAGCTACTTTGAGGCAGGCAGGCAGACATAAGAAGGTTTCACAGACAGTAAGAGTAGAGAAAAGCCAAGGACAGTGACTGCTAGACCGTGTAGTGAACATGTCTTCATTATTGCCTGAAGCAATTGCTAGTCCATGGGAAGATAAACAAAAGTAATTTGCTTCAGCAGTGATGCAGCACCTCCACCGTGCCTGTAGATCTGGAGGAGGGCCTGAAACCCACTGAGGTCTGCCCTGGAGGAACATCTGCAGGAAGTATTATATTCAGATGTCTCATCTGGATGAACTGCTCAGGACAAGTGACACCTCACACTGTGCTGCCTTAAGCAGGCTGAGGTTCTCTCCCAAACAGAGCCTGCAAAGACTCATATCAAGGCTGTTACAGGTTCCAAATAAACGTGCATTTACCTTTATTGATTTATGGGAAGAACCTTTCTAAGAAAGGTGGCCTACTTCTGTGTCAAAAGGTTCATCCAACCCTGATGTGCTAGAGAAACAGCATAGCAACTTCAGTCACCTTGGGATGTGTAGACAGTTTTGTGTGCTAGCCCATGTCAGTCTGGTTATCCAAGGCGACTGTATGAAACTTAAGTGTTGGCTGGTATATTTTTCCATCTGCCTTTCTATCTGTCAGTCTCTTGTTTGCAATGACTCTGGGGCCCATTAGTCAACATCAAGCAAGTTTAGTTCAGATGAAGATATCTCAAAGATGATGTGTTCATATGAGCATCATAACAATTACTGTCTGGGTAGAGGAGAGGCACAAAGTAATATCCTTGCAAAGTGACAGATTGCCGTGTGAGCTCAGTGCACATGCTGTTGGCTTGTTTATTTGTAGCTTGAAACCTGCTCAGCAGACCTTTGTTGTACGGGTAGGTAGGAGCATAGCAAAGTTATAAGGATGCTGTTGGGAGTGTGGGACCCAGATGTTGTGTGGGGCTGGTGGTGTGCTGGCTGGAGAGCACCACAGTGCAAGGTAGTTATTTGTGTAAAGTCAGGCTCTGTTAATTCTTATGTTCACAGAAGAACTGGGTGATTTTTATTTTACAAACACTTTAAAAAATCATCTTAAAAATAAAATTATTTTATACATAATAACAAGAATGTTCTGCACTTGCATTTAAGATCTTAGCAGGTAATGTACAGGCTGTTTTCCTCTCGGAGGCCACAAACTATTACATGCTCTATTAATAATCAACATACTATATTCCCTTCATATATACCCTGGAGGACTTTACAGGAGAGGGGTGGGCAATCCTTTCTTTGTTTCACTTGAGTGGCCGAGAATGGCCAGAAGCAATGTGTTGGGAAAGGAGTGTTTTTAAAAGGGATGAACAGCCTCATTTCCAGGCAGGTGTTTCATCGCTCTTGGCTAAAGGCCGTGAGTAGTTGTATCGACCTTGGGAAGAAGGCAAGAAAAACTTGTAGCTCTGAAATCTGCCTTTTACTCAGATGGGTTTGGCAGGGAAGGGCAACCTACACCTGTTCCTTACTTGTTTTAGCTTTCTGCTGCCTCCAGGTTGGCTGAGCAGCACTGATGGCATTGGGTTGGTGGCAGGACTGCGGGAAGACCTGTGTCAGCTCCTTCTACCCCCCT
This sequence comes from Tinamus guttatus, assembly GCF_000705375.1. The sequence goes on along the minus strand of NW_010588224.1, from coordinate 34,041 downwards.
CTGAAGACCTAGTGTGGCTGCTGTGTGCTCTAAATTATGACTCCTGATATGAGTAACCCGTGCAGGGGAGAAGAAATCCATTTTACCTCTTCACAGGGTTGTATAGGAGGTTCCTGAATGACCCTTCGAATTAGTATTGTGAGAATGCCAAGATCTGGCAAGTGGAGTCATCTCTAGTGAAAAGCAGAATGGATCTCATCAAATGCTAATCACAAGGGCTTCAAACTCAGTGCTCAGACCGCTGGTATTCCCTCACAGGAATATACATAGGGAGGTAAAAGTGTTGCTTAATGTTTTATGAAACTTCTAGTCAGAAGTGCTCCAGATGGCAAAGGGATCTCCCAGTTGCATGTTTCTGAACTACTATCAATTAAAAAACCAAAATGCTATTGAGAGAAAAATGTTTACATGACAGAAAAGCCTTTCCATTCACTCGATTTACTGCTTTTGCTCTTTTCTGCCCTTACTTTCTTGGTAGGGCATCCTCTCAATCATGTTGTTTACAAGAAGCCTGGCTTTTCATGGCACTGTCACTAGCATAAGGCTATGCTGTCCCAGTAATCACTGCACTTATATAGATGGACCCATGCTCATTCTTATCCAGATGGTTTGGTGCTGTATTCATTAAACTACCACGTGGCAAGTATCTAAGCCTGTAAGTTCATGGATGGCTTAAGGTAATCCAACTTCACACTGCTGCCAAAAGAAAATGAGCCCATCCCCTCTCAGTGGATCTTGTGCAGCTGCCAACTGGGATGGGCTGAAAACTAGCCTTAAAAAACAGTAGCGTTGCAAGATAATCTGAGTTGATATATGGGCTGTGGTTGGTAGCGCTGACACAGAGGATTCAGTGAGAATACGCTGGTGGGAAAAGGGAAGGGTGAGATGCCGTTATAGCTGCTATGCTCTCTTAGATGGGCTCCTTCTGCTTCTGACACTGCCCTCTGAGTATTTGCTGTCAGACCTAGCTGACCTGCCACAGTTGCAGTATTATCAAGTATCGAAGTTGCTCGCAGCAGGGCAAGTTGGGCTGTGGGTTAAGCAGAGGCTTAAATTACATCTGTGCTGTATGGACATAACCACACTGCTGTCTGCTCTCTGCAGCTTTAGTCACTGCCTTTTTTTGCTCCTTTGTTTTTTCTCCATGCAGTGGCTGTAGTAAATACTGAGTGCTCCTGCTTTGGTGCCTGGGGAGGCTGCTTCCTCAGTTGTTGTTCCTCATTCGGATAATATGAAGATTAAAACCAGTTGTAAAAATAATACAAAGATTAGGGTCCTCTTGGATGGGGGTCCTCAAGTAAGAGAAACATAGGTTTAATTACCAAAAAAAAAAAAAAACTAAAAAAAAAAAACTTGGCATTTGTTGAGTTTGACCATGAGTTTGACCACAAGCATTACTTAGAAAAATCACATACTGATGTGTTGAAGGTCTTGCACAAAGTGATACTATAATTTCATCTCATATTCCCATCAGTGATTATGTGAGTTTACAGTTCTGGTTGCGATGAGTGTAGTCTGATTCTTATCTGTCTGATTTCCTTGTCTGTGTAAACTTTGCTTTCCATGAATCCTCATGAGTTTCAAAAGTTTGTTTTCTGTGAGAATCTGTGACCAGAACTGGATTATTTGCCTGTTTGAGGGAAGCAAACACAGCTGGAACAAATTCATTATTTTAATCGCAAGGAGTGTTTGTGAAAATATTTTTGGTCATATTCCCTCTGTTCTGGCTTCCACAGAAATTTAGAAAAATTCCATTTTATTTTTCTGATAAGGTTGCTACCTGTGTAAGCTTCTAATTGTGATTAAAAATCTCCTTTGACAGGCCTGCCTATTTAAAAGTCAACCTCAGTTTATTGAAATGAAAAAAAAAAAGAATTGAACTTCAGTTCTCCCACAGAATCATTCTTCTCATATCCCAAGCACACATTAGTTCTGGATCTCAATGGAATACAATAGAAGAGAGATTATTGAATTGAAGTTTCAAGCACAGAAGTAGGGCTCAGGCCAATTATATTTGGCTAGGGTTGAAATTGGACTAGTTAAAAAAAAAAAGGTATCTAAATGCAATCCAGTGCAAGGCAGGATCAAACCTCTTCTGAGATGAAATGTTTCTCTGTTCAGAAAGGTGAAGGACGTGATTCTATATTTTTTGTCTTTAATATCCATCTGCTTCTTCATGCCTTGTGTCCTAACTTTGTCTCCTTTTTGTATCAAAATCTCTGTTATACAGCTGCTTAAAATTCAGCGTCAGTACTGTGCTTTAGATGTCAGTGGGAAAACTTCAGAGCTTTTTGACTTGTAATTACTAGGCTTGTTGAGGACGTACTGGGCAATATGTAAAAAAAGCTCAAAAAAGGGATCTCATGAGGTCAGTCCCTCAAACAGATACCATCACAGGACACACGAAGAAGGACCATGTCGAGCATCTCTTGCAGTGAAATGAAGTTTTATGATCAGCTGTTACTGAGTCAGTGTTAACTTTCTGTAGCATTCCCATTCCTGTTAGAAAGAGAGTTACGCTCTGTGAGGAGATGCTGAACCATGTTTTTTCTTCAAATATTTAATTTTGTGACGAGTTTTACTACATTTGCTTTCCTTCCCATCATACCTTCCCCCAGGCATCCTGTGCACCTCTACACAGCACACAGATAAGCCATCTGGGAAGCAGTCTGTAGGTGGTCAGGGAACCCACACGTATAGCTGTTAGTTTCAAGATACTGATGTCTGCATTAATCATCAGATTGGCTCTGTTGTGTTGCATTTTTCAAGAAAGTCAAGATTGGTTATTTTGTCTAATTATTTGCAGTCCCATTTATACCAAGTTGTCTTATACAAATTATTCTTGTGATGCAAAGTAAATGACTCAGTTTTCACAGACCTTGGGGTATGGTGCCATCTGCGTTTTTGTTATCTCAGGAAATTTTCATTCTGCAATTCTATTCATGCAAACCCCGCAAATATGAAATACATGATGCAAGAAGTCACCATTGGGTCAAAACTACCAAGATACAGGCAACCTCAATATGCTGAGATAAAATGTTCTGAAAAAAAATGACTCAGTGACTTACAAAAAATGACTGTAGCTTCAAGGAGAGTATTTCTTCCGCTTGTATCAAGCAAATGAAATTTCAGATAGTGCAATTTCTCTGGAAGTAACATTTGTTTGTCTAAATGAGAAGTAAGAGTAATCTATCTTCTTTATATATTATTAAAAAAAAAATTCAAAGTTCAGGAGCGTTAAGCAAGTCGTTTTTAAGGGAGCATCATATTTGTGGTTGCACAGCAGCTGAATTGTTATTCAGCACTTCTCTTAGGGGGAATATAATTCATTTGTGTTAGTATCCTCTTGATATCGGAACGTGAGGAGATGCTTTTCTATCTTTCTGTGCAAAGTTTGACAGATTCCTTTGCTGTTGTTCTAATACCAAAATTGCAATGTCCTACTCCATCAATGCCTATGTTACCAAGAAATGTGATGTAATAGGGCTGGGGCTGTGTAGAAAACAATTGGTGTTGAGGACCCCCTGTCCACACCGTGGACATTTCAATGGGATTGTACAAAACACTAACTCTAGTCTGTTCTCATGGACTGAAAGGCCTTTAGCAGCTGAAGCCCATCTTCTGGTTTAGTTTCATCAAAAAGGAGTCCAGTTTGCATGGTGTAAGATCATTTTGTGATGTGAATGAAAGCTTGGTTAAATAGGGTCAAGCAGGAGACTTTGCTTCAGTAGCAAACTCTTAATCTGAACTAAAATAGTACTGTAGATGCATCAAGATATTTTTTGTAATAACAACAAGAAAATACTTGGAAAGATGGAGACACATTGTGCATGAGGTACTCCAGGAACAGTCAGTTGAAATGGTGAGAAACTTGCTTTTTGGAGTTTTGTACTGAAGCAGCAAAAAACATGATCTGATAGGGTCTGAGGGAAGGTGGCCAGGGTGCAGCTTGATTTTACTGTTTTCTATGGATTGGGCTACAGTTATTATTATAGACAGAAAACAGAGTATGGTGCTGCTTTAAATCAGCCCAGCTCCTCTGCATTAGGGCACAACCCTTTTCTCTACTGCAAAATGTTAGCAGGATTTTATGACTAATATAAAAGGGCACACTTATTTCTTTTTGCATTTTAATTAGTTAGGGTGCCACTGACATAAAGACATTTCAGTCTCTGAGCTAGAAAACCTGTTTTCCCTGGGGCAGGATGTAACCTTAAATGTGGCACATCCCTTTTTACTCTGTAGGCTTTTTAGAGTGGTGGTGGACACATATGTAGAAGTGATTTAGCGTACAAGGAGTGCTGAGGAAGAAGCTTCAGTGAGGAGTCTGAGGGAGAATGGTAAGTGACGAACCAAACTTTGGACAACTTTGGGGCATTTTGATAGCATTTCCCCCATTGGGGTCACGTGGAAAAAGGTGGCAGGGCTGTGTTTGGCTCTGTGGAAAAGGCAAGGGAGCAGGCAAGGATCTGCTTATGGCTTAGCTGAACGGGGCAGTGGGTTGGGTTGCAATGCTGACATGGGCAGGATGTGACATGTGGCAAGGTGCCACGGCACCTCTCTGTGCCCCAGGTACACAACACTGTAACTGTAATTAGTTAGAAACTGGGTACAAAATCTGCTCAGCTCACAATGTGGAAACATCAATATCACTATAAAAGGGCTTGCAAGTGTTTTATTAACTGTAAACACTGCTTTTTTAGTTAGGTCAGTTTATAGACCAAGTGAACAAAGTGCATGTTAAAGCTGTGAGTTCACATCCTGCAGAAGGGGCCTTGCTGGCTCAGCCACACAGGCAGAGCTGTGCCCTGGCCCATACAGTCAACATGTTTAGCAGCTCAAGAGGATTAAAACAAACTCATTGGATATATCACTTGTGGAGCCTTGTCCAACAGCTGCATTTAATGTACCAGGTCTCAGTCCATGCAGCCTAATGTCCACATCTGTAAGGGATGTGTGGGAAGCAGCGAGGGGAGCGGGCAGGATCAAACTCACAAATACCCACTGTCAGTTTGAACACTGGATGCTCTGGGGGCTGAAACAACAACTGAGAATGCAGTGACTCAGACCTGCTAAGCATTAACATGAGGACCAGTGCTCCCCAGTTACAGCACTCACCTTTCCTGCCTGCTCCCTCTCCTTGGACATGACCTGCTTATTCTGTGTGCTTATACAGACGGAGATGGGGAAAGTCAGCTTGAGCTGCTGCTTCATCCATGTGCCTTGCCCACATGTTCTCACATCCAGCCCCTTTGCCATGTGTTGAGAGGTCTGGGTTCCCCAGGGTCTGCTCAGCTTTGCAGCCTCTGCTCCCAGCTCCGCCAGCTTCTGCCAGCGCCGTTTCCTTGCTGGCACTCCACCTTTCACACGCGTGCGCTATCCAGACACTTCTGCTCTTGGTGATTAAGCCTTTCAGATTTATGGGAGTGCTTCTGTTTTCCACAGTTATCTTTTAGCCAAGTTATACATACTTAATTGCCTTAATCACTCCTCAACTCCTTCCAGCCCCTCAAGTCATTGCTATTTGATTTTGTTTTTAATTGCTCCTAATTTGTCAATGTTCTAGTTTTGTTTTGCGCTGCAGGCATATTCACAGCTAGTAAACATTTTCCTGAACTTCTAACTGGACTTGGCTAGCAGGATCACACCAAGAAACTCCCCCTCAAGCCCACGTGCTTTGGTTGATGTAGAGCAAGCACTGTCTTGCTGACAGCCTCATGCACAGGAGGCAAGGGTGAAGGTGTACGCGCTTGAAGAGCTTTACTGGAGCTGGAATGGTTACCAAGAGGGCTGTTCCCCAAAGCAGGGTCCTTCTGAGAAGTCCTAGGTGTCCGTGACTCCTGATGAGGTTGGTATCAAGTCCTAAGCTGCGTTGCCCCAGGTACAAATGCTGGGTGATGCTTCAGATGGGCAGAGGACCAGCATGTGCACTAATTATCCTATTATATGTTGCAGATTATTTTCAGAGGTTTTTTTTTGAAGCCTACAGTAATTCAATTTCTATTGATTGTTTCTAGCTTTTGTAGTTGTAGAAAATATCTTGTAAGCAGACTCCAATGGTTCAAAGATCAGTATTCAGTTTCAGAAATCCTTATCAGTCTGATCCAGTTTCTCCGGCTTCTGGGGAGAAGAAGAAGCTGAAATTGGACTCTGAAATCAGATTTTTTTTGGTCATTACTCCCCAAATTGCATGTTCAAATGTGCCTCCAGCCTGCACAGAAAGGATGGGATCAGATGATTTGTGGCAAGAGGCAGGTCTGTGCAGATGAGGAAAACACTGAGTGCAATTCTTTTTCACATTTATTTCCTTCCATCTTTTAATTTATTAAATATTAATATTTCATTGCATCTGGAAATTGACATTATGTAGAAGAAATAGAATCAATTTTTAATAAATATGAGCAATAAATAAAACATTTAATGAATTATGCATGGCAAAAGATTACTGAAAGATTAAATAATGATCTTGTATACATATTCCAAGCTATTATTTATTAATAGCTTTTTCCAGTGCAGCATTCATGAAACTCAGTGAAAGTGCAGTTTTACCTGAAAAGTAAACCAGGAGAGAGAAGAGCTAGAAATTTCCATCTTTGTACCTCAATGGCACTCAGATCAAGTATCTCACATGTATGAGGAAAAGAATAAGTTTTTTTTCCCACAACATGGTTCTGGAAACCATTTGAGGCTCAAACCCCTATCTTTTCTCCTTGTCTGTGGCCAGTGTGAGGTTTTCTGCAGATTATCCCACATAATCCTTGTTAATCCCTTCTTAAATATGTAACATAAAAAAAATCAAGAAAACCTGATGAAAAAGCCAGTGGTGGTTAATGTAGCACCTGGGGCGCTGGTTTTCATCCCAGTGAGTATGTATAGGCACAACAGCAGTGCACCAGGACAGCTAGCCACAGGGCTAGGGAATTGGGGCAAATATTGCCATGAATGGGCACTACATGAGAAACAAGAAGTGGGTCTGTCTGTGAAGGCTGATGGACATAAGATGGGCAGCAAATGAGATCCTCCCTACCCCTATGGAGATCTGCAAGTCAGACCTGACACAGAGCTCGTCTCCAGCAGTGAGACGAGACTAGAGCAGATCAGGCTATTTTCAAGCAAACTTTTATTTCTTACTGCAAAGTCTTGGGTTTCAGCAAAGAGGAAGTAAATACAGTTCAACATAATACCTCAAAATGCTCGTTGCTTGACAGGAAAAAAGCGGGGGGGCAGTTCTAGATTTCTAAATCTAGAACAATCAGTTTGAAAACAGATTTATGTATTTGTTAATGAATATCCGATACACAATATGTTGAAAAAATAATTTGGGTTTTGTTTACTTTTTTTCTTTTTTTAGTTTTAATGTATGTAGGCTGAGTTTTTCAATAATGGCCAAAGGAGTGGGAGTAGAAAAATCCCATTGATTTTTGTTTGATTAGTTGTTTTCAGGAGAAACTGTGTATCAAGAAATTATGTAAAAACCATAAATGATTTTTTTTCATATTCAAATCGCTTAACGGTGTGTCTTTTTCCACATCTTATTGTAATATTCCATGGCAAACCAGTCTGGAGTAGCACACGTGGACCTGTTTTGAGGCTCCTAGAAACTGGCCATATCTGTCAGCAGTCTGGTACCCGATTTCTACTCAGAATTAGCCCTGGTGATAAATATAACTACTAATTATTTTTTAACCTACATTTTTTTTTCTCACTTACTCCTTATTAGAATGTTTAATTGCCAGTGGAAGCCTGGAAGAATGTGCTTTACATCTTTCACGTGTAACTACCTGGTGAGCACAGCAGCAATGACACTGTGAGGTCTCGAAGTAAAAACAGATGAACCATGCAGGGACAACTCACAGCTGAGCCTTTGGAGCCTATTTCTACACAGCAGCAGACCGTGTGTGGTGGTTGTACAGGGCTGGGAGAAAGAAGGCTCTTGATCACAGAGGCCTCCTCCTCCTCCTCCCCTTCCTCCTCCCCCCTAGAGAAGGCTCAGCTTCAGCAGCATTAAAAAAACAAGACTAAAAACTGATCCCGCTTTGGCAGTTCTCACATACATTTTAATTTGAGTGCGACTTAAAAGGCTGTGTCACTGCGTTTCCTGACGCAGAGGGGTACAGAATTAAACATATAAAATCAGATTACAATTTGGATACAATCGTGTGTAAGAGGCAGATCTAGGGAATTGGACCCTGCGTCAGAAGCTCATCTTGCTAATGACTCTGGGATTGCTCACTGCCTGGAAAGAAATCTCCCTGCAGTCTTTTTTCTTTTTTTTTTTTCTTTCTTTACTTTTTTACTTTTCTTTTTTCTTTTGTTTCTTTTCTCTTTTCTCATGTTTTCAGAGGCAGAGAGAGATTGTTTTCTAGTCTATTTAGGTTCCACACTGCTTTTGCTGATGTTCTTGAGTGCATAGTTGGGTCAAATCAAAATGAATCCGATGACTGCTAAACTTGCAGGTGAAGATGGCTAAGACAGCGCAGTGCTGACTACCTTTACAGGGATCGAGGGGCCACGGACTGGGCTAGCAGGGACATCTGTATGCACAGCTCACTGCGAGATGGTGTTAAAATATATTGTCAGAGTCACTTAAACAACTAGCTGGAAGTGTTAGTCCGGCAACTTGAGCCAGACAATTTCGGTAATGTTTTTTCAGGGAAGAAAGGAAAAGAAAAAGTAGGTGTCAAAAGGTATTTTTCCCCCGCCTTGGCAACTGCGGAAACAGCCTCTACTACACGCCAATGCTACAGTGAGTGTCTGATGGATAGAGGAACAATATTTGTTCTGTCTGCATTTTTCTTTATTCTGTAAGATTTGGTTTCTACTCTATGACTGAAATAACTCTGAAATACAAATCCAGCTTCCTGAACTTTGGTGATAGCTTTGTCCACACCTAAAAGCAAATTTTGTAAATGAAGCTTATTTTTGTTATGGATTAGCTTTGGCTCTTGTGAGCAGCAGAAAGGACGGAATAGCCTTCCAGTAACTCTTTGATCTGCTTTGTGTGCTTTCCCTCACCTTTGGAGGCACAAAATCTGAAGGGAGAGCAGCAGCTTGAATCCACTTTGAAAATTTGAGTAGAAATGATCTCAAATTCTGACTTTATTCTGTATAGAATGGAGGCCCAAGAACCTCTATTTCTTGGGAAGATTGACCACAAATGCCTGCCTTTTCATATGGCTGTTGAGTGAGAAATAGATTTGAGAGGGCAGGGAAGAATGTGCTATGAAATACATCTAAAACCCAGTGCAAATAGCCAGCTGCAGCCATATGAAATCATGCTTTCACCCAGGGCAGTCTGATTTTGTAGCACTCTTGCCATTGACTGTGGTGAGCTTTGCATCTGCTTTGCATAGAGTGCTGCTTCCCTGGGCCTTGCGTATTCCATCTTGTGGGTGATCTTTGAGATTTGTGCCAGTGAAAGCAAAGTACTTGCAGACCTTTCTTTGAAATGTAGACATGACTGGTAGACATGACTTAGTTTCTTCACCTGTCCCTGGTCTGCTCTGCGTTCAGTTTGATTAGGGAGGGTCTTGGAGAGAGTAAGGTTGGGGAAATTAGAGGGACCTGGAGGTTTTTGAATTCTGTTCAGCTTTAAGAGGACTTGCAAGGGAATTACCTCTACACATGAGGCTTTCCACGGGGAACAATGATGCTCTTTTAGACTGTACTCGCACGCTCCAGAGGACGTTCAGAGCGGAGACGACTTCTGGGGAAAGGAGATGTTTTAAACTGCTGGTGCTGAGTTACACTTTCTGTGGTTTCAGTCTGCATGTGGAGTTACAGATGCAAGGTGAGATGGAGGAAAAGTGTTAAAACTGGCATGTCCAAGTGACCGTTTATATTAACAACTGTGTTTTTAAATTCTTGTCAGCACAAGAAATTGTTTTACATTATATATGATACTTATTTCCTCAAGGTAGGATCTTTCAGTAGGAATTATTGTCAGTGTGGTATCCGAAATAATGGTGTTTGCTAAGACTTAAACCAAACTTGTTGAAAACAAAGTCAAAAAGTTGCAGTAAGAAAGCATAAAAAAGTGTTTCTTTGAGCATATGTAGATACAGAGAGAGAGTGAAGCTATGAAAAAGTCTGCTAGAGTGAAATCTTGCTCTCAGTTCAGGCAATGAGCTTTTTGCCTTTGACTTGAATAAGGGAAAGACTTTGCTGCTGGTGCTACTTAGATCACCACTGAGAGAGAGAAATTAGTCTACCTTCACTCACCAGCCTTGA
>NW_010588224.1:0-23783 GCF_000705375.1 Tinamus guttatus | reverse complement strand
TTATGCTACTGTTGCAACATGAAAGCAAATTTCCGCAAGGACAGATTTTCAGGGACTAATGGTCATAATCTTTCTTGTGTTAAAAAGACTTGAGATTACCAGCTACGCTATCTTTTCAAGGCAGTTCAATTCTTGAAGACCACTTTTGTTTAAAAGTGAAGAGAGTAAGCAAAAAATGCAAATGAGCTGGATTGAGGTTTAGGTTTCAGTGAACACATTGTCTATAGACAACTCAAGAAGGATAGGAACTTCCAAATTTTACATGAAAAGGTTGAATTATTCATGCATTGAGTCAGTAAATGAAGTTAGAGTGCTATGAGTGCATTTGATCTCACATAAGAAATATAATCAATGGATATTATACATTTTTCTGAATTTGTTCATGGGTAAGACAGCTCAGCCCTTTATTGGGATGCTGTAGTTTGCCATCCTGGTAGCTAGTAAACAGACACAGGTGTGGACATTTTTCAAAGGTGGCTACTGGTTGTGGAGCATGGATATTGGGTATTTTTGAGGAAAATGAATATTTGGAGAGGCTTATAAAACTCTTATAAAACCTTGGGTCCTGGAAAACACCCTCTGGTTTTGTTGCAGCAGAAGTCTACTCATAGTGAAGCAGCCTGAGAGGTCAACCTCAGGTATTTTCAATTTAGAGATGACTCATTAAAGGTACTGTTACCCCCTAGTTATTTTAAAATGCATTATTTTGAGGGCTGAGGGGACTGCTGTTGAGAGGAATCCCATGTTTTCCAGAGAATGGGGACAACATTACTATGTAGCTGACTTTTCTCAAAGTATGTTCAAATCTTATGTGGCCATTCTGTGCATGTGTGGAAAACCAGAGCCCAGGAATCCTTTTGTACCTATGGCTGCAGGTCTAGTCAGCCTTAGTGACTAATCATGAGGAGCTATTGTAACAGCAGTGACCGCAGGTGAATACAGCCACAACGTGAATAGAGAAAAGGCACAGTGGTTTGCAATCCTGTAGCTACTACTGGTGTTGCTTGGTTAACACCAATGGGAAGGAGGAGACCAACAGTCTCTTTAGTATTTCTTTTCCTCTCTTAGTAAGTCTAAACCTGGTGACCTGCAGAAAATTCACTTCGTGATGGTGGAAGTGTCTGCTGATTATTACCAGCAGAAAGGAGATGCCAGGATTCTGTTTTTGATGAAATAATACAGCTTAAAAATATTTTGGCCTGTTTATTTTTCTTTCAAATGTTGTCATGTTGTCATCTTGGTCTGAAATGCCCATGTCTCACTACAGTCTTACTTTATTCCCAGGAGGTCAGACTGGTCCAAGATGGTTTCCCCTCCCCACAATCGGCAGTCTCGTGAGATGGGAAGGGCCAGAAGGAAAAGGAAAGGAAGGGAAATTTAAGATGACTGATATTTTAGATTATTTTTGAGGGGTAGGGGCAGGGCTGCTGTCCTCGATCTGTGAAATTATATATATATATTTTTCACACTGAGGGAGGGCATATGAATGAACATAAAGAAAAATTATTTATTTATATTACTTTCCATTATGGGGTCAAAACTTATAATTACATTTTTTTTTTAGCTCATACTGGCCTCATTTCTGGAACTTTACCTGAGTAGTTTCAGTTCATATAGCAATATTTAAGCACTGATGCTAAGGGCTTGCTTACAGGAGAGCAAGACGTGTGTGTAAGTACACACTGCTGCTCCCATCTGAGGACACTAAGTCCATTAGATAACACTGTTTCTGCAATAAACCCATATCAGCCAGCTGTGATTTAAGCAGCTTTACTCTCCTTTTGCTGTGAGTAATGTTGATGTGTGTAAGCATTTCCTTCGCTGGACATGTGTATGGGAATGGCTGGGTTTATGCACTTGATCCAGCAGCACAGATGTCCAAACTAATGGCAGTGCTTATATGACTGTTCTGCTGCAGGCTTTGCTTACATGATCAGGATGGTGATTTTCCTTGTCACATTTTTTAAGGTGAAACATTTTTCAGTAAGTCAAGTGTTTCTGTGCAGTGACTCTCAAGTTCTGCTTCTCTTCTGCTTTTATTGCAAGCACTCACATGGACACCATTAAAGTACATTTAAAAAAAAGCAAGGTTTTGAGATGGAAAGACTTTTAATGTGCTAAGAGAAAGGCATTTTGCTGATAATAGTTTTGAAGAGCCTACTACTCAGGTGAGAAAAAATAAATTGCTACCATTGACCACAGAAGGTTTAAAGTTGCTTTTGGTCCAGAAATCAAGTTCCCATAAGGGAGTAATACTTTTCAGTTGAATTTGTCAAGTCTCTGTCCTCATGCTGACTCTACTTAGGGATGACATTAGCTAGGGAACTTGAACCTGGAGGCTTTGCCAGACTCATTGGCCACAGCAGATTCATGATAGGAGGGATCAGCCTGGAAAAGTTGTTTGCTGGCTTAGGGCAAGTTGTCTGACACCAGGCCAGGATTTCAGGCTGGGCCTGATCCTAGGGGAGGAGTCTGAATCTGCATTGGGTGTCTAAACTCCCATTATAGTCAGGGGAGTCGACTTGATGCAGTCAGTGGAACCAATGATTCTTGTGAGGAGCCAGACATGAGCGACGTCAGGGTGCCTCGCTCTCCCTGCTCTTGTGCCTGCCCTTCACTGTGCAGCTTTTGGATGCCGATTTAGCTCCTCTCAGAAAGGTTCCCTCACTGCGAGCCTCCGCTCTGGAGCCATTCCCTACGAGGACTTCATATCTTTAAAGGAAAATAAAAGGTGAAATACTGACAACCTGACAGAGGTTTTAAATGAAGATTGAGTTAATAGGTAAGCAAGTGGATCAGTGACGATACGTAGCAATGATAACATTGTTTGCCTGTGAATTGGCTAATATTACCTGTGGAAGGGAGAGAAGGCCAAAGGGAAGGAAAGACAAATGCAAAATCAGACAAGGATCTGGACAGTGGACAAGATACTTCAGGTGGAGCTGGTAGTATCGGTCAAAGCACTCTCAAAAGCCGCAGTGAAGTTGGCATGATTCATGTCAGATGAAGACAGAGTAGAGAATAAGCTGCCAACCCATTCTCTTTGCTGATGAACAGATTCAGCTGAAAGCAGTGGGGGTCTCGTGCCTTCCTGCCTGTTACTGTTAAGCATCAGGAGTATCTTCTAGAGCCACTATGAGAAGGTTTCCTGTTTTCTGACAGTGATATACAGGTGGGAAGGATAAAAGGTCAGAGGAGGTGAAGAACATACTGTTATGAAAAGCTTCTCGAAAGCCTCAGATGCCTGCAGCTTATGTGTAATTCCTCAAGTTCTTTGTTCTGCTGATATTGATAAATGTTGCCCCAAAATGGTTGTATGTCCAACTCCAAAGTTACTCCCAGTGACAGCGAAGTGCACACTCCAATTATCTGACACAAAAGAAGCTAGAAAGATAGTTGTAGGCACTAAACTTCAACCACATAGTCAATAACAGTAATCACAAGTGAAAACTAGGATGAAATAGCTTCAAAGGCCCTGATCCAAGAACTGAAACTCAGCAGGTTTACAGGGCTCTTCAAAATGCTCCTGAGCTTTTCAGAAACTCCTCAGAAGGCTCACAGCTCCAGCCAGCATGGAATGGCTTTTGGATTCATAAAATCACAATCAACATTGGAAAAAACTCAAAAGTTATACTATCTTTAATGTTATTCATCAATAGATAGATTGACAGGATTTAGGAAGTAGGTATCACAGCAAAGGTTTGTGTGCCTAACCGTTGCATCCTGCTAGCTGTTTTTTTTTTTCAACCCTCATCATCACAACGTGCAAGTGTTTCTGAAGTGTTAATGAGTACATCCTAAAAGAAACTCTCTAACTATATGATGCAGTTGGGAAACCAAGGCAAAGAGACTCTGATTTAACAAAGGTCACGCACACAGCTGATCTAAAACCAGGGATTAAAATTTAGACTGACCAATGGTCATTAATGCATCTGCGCTACAGATAGGTTCAGCTCAGAAGAATCTTCTGAATGAATCTTCTGGTTGTCCCCACCTTTGAGGATGTGGTTGCTGTCAAGAGGTGTTGCTGGAGCCACATAGTCTCCTTTCACATGGCTGTGCTCTTGCTCTCAGTGTGGTTCAATCTGCAGGATGAGAATAAATAGCTACTCTGAGGAAAACACACCAAATAAGCTGCTTTTCTTTGTTTTGCACTATGTGCTGATGGAGACCACCTCAATGTCCCCTAGCACCAACCACATAACTTCAAGATCAGGATTAATGAAGGCACTACAGGAAATCACACCTCTTTCCCCTCAGCTAATATCAGGTGATGCTTTTGTCCCACGTCTTTGATCGTGCTCAAGGATTACCAGCAAACTGGCCTGTGCTCAGAAAGTGCAAGTGTACACCCTGGTAGGGCATGGATTTCGCGCTAACAACTATGCAGAACCAATTTATCTAGTGAATTTGCTTGAACAGAGCTTAAAACACAAAGTAGGTAACTGAAATTAGAGTATGTTTCCTGGGAAAATGCTGTTTAATCAACATGGAAACTAAAGCTGTGGCAATTTCATAGTACGCAGGAAGCTGTTCTCCTTTGGGCTGCTTGGAGCAGAAGTCAGGAGTTTGTGTTTTAGCCATGTTTCTAGTGATTAATATTTGGTCAAAAGAAACCAAACTATATTCCACTGACATTTTTGAGTATTTTAGTCATACTAGGGTATGAAATGCTATATAGATGGTTGCTATGATAGAAACCTGAGGAAAGAAGGCTGTAATATTTCACCCATCTCTTTGATATTGCTTATCCTTTGTAATTCTTAATACCCACCGAATGAAAGGTGAATAAAGAACCCTAATTACAAAGGCAGAGCATAATAGCAGAGAATGCTCTGTGCTTGGTGTACTGCTGGTTTATAGTGTCTCTAGCATGCTGCATCTTTTTTTTTTTTCTTTTTCCTTTTAATAGCTGTGGGAAAAAAAAAAGGAAAAAAAAAAGAATTAGCTGTCATTGGGATGGAATTGAAACCTTCTGGAAACAGTGGCTTTGCTTGTGCTCTCCACTAAGTTTTTTCTATTTGTAGTGGGACTGAGTGATCAAGGAAATGACTGACACACATTTGCTAAGCAGTTGCTACAAGGCAAAGAAAGAGGTCAGCTGGAGCTAAAATGAATTTTCTGCAGCCAAAATGCCAGCATAACAAAGAGATTAAGATTTCCAAAGTCAGACTGTAAAATTATGGACACACTGACTTCTTTGGCAAGTGTTTGCCAACTTTGGGAAGACAGAATTTCACCCAAATCTTTTATTATAAATAGGAACTTCTTTAGCAAAGAGTATTTAGTACTGACTGTGCTTCTCCTGAGTGGACTTTCAGATCATGACATGATGTTCTTATTTGTCTGACAGAAATTGCTGTAATTTGTGTTCACACCTTCCACATTACGGTGATTTAGGCTTGCCTGCACAGCAGTGTTAGCAGAACTGTGAGGAGTGAAGCCAGGTTAAGTAAGTCCATTTGAAATGCTACTCCTAGTGCATCAAAAACACCAAGCCACATGATGCAAAATGTTGATCCAGTGCAAACATGCTGTGTTGGTTCAAAGCAATTCAAGAAACCTTGAAAAGCTTGTGTTTTTGCAAGCAAGATATGTCTGAGATTGGATATACTTTGCCCTTTCAATGTTGACACAAAGTCAGTGCATGACCAAGAAACCAGCATGAACAGCATCCCATCCTCTGACTGATCTGACAGAAATGCCTTTGTGAGCCCACTCCTGGTCACTGTCAAATTTGAACAGTCTGGCATGGTCCAGCACCGGCGTCCAAAAGTTCATGACACCATGACAAGAGCTGATGTGCAGGACAGTGTTAGTGGTTTCTCTTTTTTTTCTTCTCATTTCTCTTTTTTTATTGTGTTATCCTCACAAACAGCAGTTACAGACTTAGCCCCCTCAGTATGTTCTCAACTAATTTTCCCCAACTAATTGTCCCATTGAATTTATGTGAGAATTTAAAATTAAGACAATAGCATTCTGCCAGCACCTCAGTAGATTAACTGTCAGGACACAGAAGCATTATTGCAATCAATTCCAGTGCACAAATAGTTGCATTACCCCTGAACAAATGTGAAAACTATCTGACTAGAGGAGAGAACAGATGTGATATCGTTTATTTTTCTTTTATTTTTTGCTGTTGTTCAAAGCTAATCTAGTTTGCAGTGTGCAGAAATATGTGTTACTGTAGAATATGTATGTTATTGCAGGGACTCCAGCACTTCCAGTGATACCTGTAGAAACTACAAGCTATCATTTATGAGTGATGAATACCATATTTTGGTGCACCTTTTCAAGTGAGGGAGCTTTTCTTTAAATCTTGATGCATGGGTAGGAGGGAAGTACAAAGATACTGACTAGCACAGCATTAAGTTCTCCTGTGTTGTAAGTGTGATGAGGGATGACAGGAAAGCCCAAAATATTTAATCACAGAGAGCATTTGATGGTTAACTCGTGTCCATGCAGGAGGTAGGAGTGTGAATTGCCTGGTCCCAATCCCTAGCAAGCCCTGGAGCCCCCACAGTGGCCAGGGCACATATGCACTCTGTGGGAGTGGGAGCCCACCATCCTGATGGGAATCCTGGGAGAAACCCCTATGCCAGGCCCCCTCTGTGGTGTGGGCATGATCAGGAGGTTTGCTTCAAAAGCTCACTCCTAACCCAAACTCAGTGCTGTAAAGCACTGCTCAGGAGCAGGCATGCCCAAATTCTGCTCTTGCCATGGGGAGTTTGGTTTTTATTTTCATTAAATGCCTAGCAAATGGCTTCTCAGTAGCTATTAACATAAGAAGGTCAGATTCTTGACTGTGTACCAAACTGTCATCGCTTTGGATACCCCAGGGCTCTTTTCCCAGCAACTCTCATGGCCAGTTTCTTATGCCAATAGCCCCTGAATGTTCCTAGCAGTTTCGGTGTTCATGAATCACTGAGTCACATAGAGGACTACAATCTGCAGCCTTTTAGTGTGCGAGTGCCTGGCACCAGGTGCACATCACACCAGTTTTAACAGGAGAGCTGAGCTTTGAGGGTTTGTCCTTACATGCTACATTGCACTTTTAATAGGCGTAAATCTCATGTTTCTGAAATCAGGAAGGCTGGTTTTGAAGCTTTCAAGCATTTAAGTATCAAGAATTTTATCCCGCCTACTAGTTCTTACAATACCAGTGCACCTGCAGTAAAGTCAAAGGACATGGTAAAGATACTTCATTCGCAAACAAACTGGCAACAGCCTAATTTTAAATTTCTCTCTTGCTGGTTTCAAATTAAGTATGTTGAGCTATCCAGAGCCTTAATTAGACTGGAAAATACTGTGTAAAATAGAAGCTTATAAAATTATATTACATATTTACAATGACATAGATATTTCCTTTAAGCTTCTTGAAAATTAGCCTGTTTTGAGGAGAATTTGTGAAATTATGCTTATTTTTGCTTGGAAAATAGAATCCTTTAAAAACTTTGATTGCCTCATTTTCATTCGAAAATGGTACTCTGAGTGAATGAAAGCCAGTTTTAAATGGAGTGTTCTAAAACATCAGAGTAATTATTGACACGAGAAAATAAATATTCACATATTGAAATGTAAACATGAAACATGAGCATTCGTTCTTTCCCATGAAATAATTTAGCTCATCCTTGCATCATAGTTGGAGGCTTAAGACAAAGGTAAAACTACCAGGCACTGAAATTCCTTTTTGTAGAGTGATTTAGAAAATCACTATCTATGTAGGCAATTCTGAAACGCAAGGTGTGTAGGGAGGGAAAGGTGGGTTCATAAAGACAATATATGCACAGGGGATATTTTTGCCTCTCTGCAGAAATGCTGGAGCATGTGTTCAGTGGGCTGCAAAATCACTCAACAAAAACATCATATTTTTTATTACATCTTGAGAAGCAATACCAGTCCCTTTAGTCTGAACATGGAAATTGTGCTTATCCTACTGAAATTCTACTCTCTACATCCTTTGGATATATGAATCCAAACGTGAATTCACGTTTCTGCCTCAGCACAGTATTTTGATTCATTAATAGCTTTGTTTTCTTGTTAGCACAATGGCTTTTTTCACTATTAAAGTAAGTTGGGGTCAGGGTTTTCCAACAACCTTGTGGAGGTCTCTGCATGACTTGAGTCACTTGCCTGCTTCGGGCCCAAAGAGGTTGAGGGCTGTGGAGAGACAGGGTCTGGGAGCCCCACAGGCACATGAGGAGGAGGTCCTGGAAGCACATGGCGCTGCAGCAAGGTTTTACTGTAGCCAGAGCTGCGGGCACCATCCAGGCACTTAAGATTAGTATGTGGAGGAGCCTGATGACTGGGGCTCTTTGCTCAAGAAAAGAGTTTTTTGTTTGTTTGCTTTTGTTTGTTTTCGGTGGTCCAAAGATTCAGTGGGATCAATAAAACCGTTTTGCAAAACTGTGCCAGTTGTGATATGAACTTATGGAGGCTAGAGTAGGATTTCTGCTTAAGATGGTGGGATAGCCTGGTGACTAGGGATTTCCATAGACCTAATTTTCTGTTGCCTCCGTGATCTGAATTGTTGCCTTCCACATCCTGGACTGCTCTACTGAACTGTGGGCTACTGAGGGGTTGGGGGGGATTTTTCTCTGTCTCTGTGTATTTTATTGTGTCCATTTATTAAAAGAAAAAAAAAAAAGAAAAGAAAAAAAAACCCTCCAATTTGTGCCAGTGCAGAACAGGTCTGGATATTTGACATCTTTTCAAGAAGTTGGAATATTTATTTCCTGGAAACCTTCAGGGCCTGTTGGTACTGGACTGTTCACACCGCCATTTTGTAAAGTCGCAATTCAGCAAAGCAATTAAGCAAATAATCCTATTTAACTTAATCCTTGCTAAATTTTTGGACTAAGCCATTCTAAGTATATTTAAATCTTAGCAGCTTTCATACAAAGATAATTTTGTATCACTAAGCAATTAAATGTCAAGATATTCCATAACAGAGCTTCCTGAGACATTTGTTTTTTAGGAGCAGGTCTCCAATTACATGCTCAAACCGCCATATTTCTGTGTGACCCCACAGCAAGTTTGGATTCAAGCCATCCTGCTCCTCCCACCCCAGGCAGAGCCTTAACTCCGTAAGGCTCTATAGAAATGAGTCCGTCATAGAGGTGGAAGCATGTGAAAAACAGTGCCCAGATCTTGCAGAGCTGCTGAGCATGAAGATTTCAGCCCCTCCACTTGCCCATGGATGCATTCAGGGAAGGGGCTGGCTCATGGCTCCAGCTGTGCTACTGCCAGGGGCCAGGGTGGAAAGGTGAGGTGGCCACGGGACGGTCCAGCTCATCAGTCTTTTTCCCCATGGCATATGGTGGCTAAGGCACTGGCCAGTGTTTGGTTTGAACACATCCATCACCAAACACCTCCACAGTGGCCAAGGGGCTCTGCACCTCAGCAAAACTTGTGCTCCTCAAAGAGTCAGGAAGACTGAACTGATAGGATGGCACCCCACAGATGCTAGCAACAGTGGCCTGACCATCCTACCTGGACCTCATAAGCTGGGATCTGTCAAATAAAATGTTCGGATACTCAACTGATAGATGTCACACAATTACTCAGATAAAAAGTTTTATGGATGCACTTCACAGAGTTGTGAAAATGAGGGTCTAGCAGAAGCCAAAACTGCCAGCCTTTACATTCACAAGTACTTGTTTAGCAAAAAGTTGTTTTCTCACTTGCAAAGTAACAACAGAATAGTGGTTTCGGATAGACTGGTTTTAGGTAGACTTGAAGGAAAACTTTTCACATGTTTGAAATATCTGCCAGAAGTGTTCTGGGACAAGCTGAAACCACCTAAAGTCTGCAGACGTAGGAAGGTTGGCAGGGCTGTTGCTTTGTTGACACACCATATTATATAAGCTCTCGGCAGCTTTTCTGTGTGTGTATGGGTGTGTGTACATGTGTAGGAGAAGAATAGTGATGGTCCATACCAGAGACCGTGATGCACAGGCATCTCATAATAACTTCCATACGCTGAACTGTCATGTTAAACTGTATGAGATGGGGGTGAAGAAAGGAGGCACAGCTTGATTTTTACCTCAAGTGAAATTCCACTTTGGTGTGTGTGGGTGTACCTGCCATTTAGCTAAATGCAACAGGGTTGAGCTTGGTTCCCTTAGGTCCTGGGAAGGTCCTGGGTGGTATCTCACCAGCTAGTTGGTCCTGGTCATAATGTTTAATGGGAGTGGAATTTATACTGACAGAACCAGGCTCTCCAGGGGTGGGGAAAAAAAAAAGGGGGGCGGTTCAGAGATTGCGCTTATCCAATTCAGTGATGCTTTAAGTAAGCAATGGCGGCAATTCCCCTCTGGGCACCTAAGCACTAGGGTGAGCTTGTTCAGCTGGCCTTGTGCTCAGGCTGGGTCTCCTAGTTCATGCAGAGATGGTTTCACAGTATGTAAGGGTGAAGCTGAAGAGCCACCAACAATTTTAAGATCTTCGCTAATATTCTAGGACATTCTCTGAGGATGTTTGTGGTCCAGTGATTAATCTTTCATTTGGAATTACATTAATCACTTTGCCAGTCCCTGGGCTTAGCAGACCACACAGTGCTGCAGTTGGTTTAAAGGCCTTCTACAAGCCTGTGTTTTCAGGGAGATTTTTAATTTATAACTTGAGTTTCCATTTGTAGAAATGTTTATAGTATTCATTTAGAAATGAAAACAAGTTTAGGAGCCCAGTATTGCAGGTCTTATTCATACCCAGTTGCCATGCTCAATTTGAAAACACAACAAAAAGTCTTCCAGGCTACCCAACCCACAAAATGCAGCATTAATGGATCCAAGAAACACTGGGTGGGAGAAGGCTGAAGATATTCAGATGGCAGACCCCTCTCTCAGTGACATTTTAAGTATCTTGAAAAACAGTTTTGAAATCTCCTCTCTGCCTTCCTCTTACAAGCAAGCCAGATAAATATCAAAGTATTTTGGCCTCTCAAACACTGTTCTGTAGACCAGTTCAAATGCTCATTATGCCTGTGTTTTTTTATGGAAAATTATTTGCTGGCTGCAAATAATTTTTATCTCAACTATCATTGCTTCCAATTAGCAATAAAATGTTATCAGCCTGACTGAGCCCCAGATTTGAGCTGACTCAAGAAGAGTCACCTAAATAGTCAGCTATCTAATGATAGGGCCTGTGTGGTCTTCTTTAACTTTCTCCCTTCCTCTCTGTGAAACCATCATTGTGGAAAGCTCAGATTCAAGGAAAAAAAATAACGTAACTGCTCTATGCTCAGGAGATTTGGAACAGACATTTGCTGGTTTTACCTACCACACATCAAATACTGAAGAGACGCCATCCCTCTGCAACTCAGTGTCATTTTAAGTTGTACCTGGTATTGATTACACTTCAAATTGTGTTCTACTTTAATAATCCTCTTTCTTCAGGATCTTGTGATTGTACAATAGCAGAGTTTATCCAGCCCTTTTTTTTCAGCATGGAACAGGGTATTTCTTGTCATAGTGCATAGTTCTCAAGAGAGCTGTGCAGAGGGATCTAATCTCTGTAATTATAATTTGTCTGTGCATTCAGAAAACAAAAGCGGCAATAAATCTGCACATTTGTTTTTTGTTTATTTGGGACTTTATGTTCAGCGATCTCAGTGATTTATGTAAGATGCTCCTGTGCAGAGGGAGGGATAAGACAGCCGGTGGACTCAACTTAACTGTGAGTCATAATATATTTAGCAAGATAATGCAAATGCTGGAAAAATAGAGGGGGAGGGAAGATGGAGTAGAGTGCTTTCCCTGATAGAAAGCTATTAAACATTTAGCTCAAGATAGTACACAGCATGAGTAGGCCTGCCCTGGCCTTTCCTTTAGAAGGAAGTCACTGGGTGATGAAAATAGAACTGATCATAAAAAGGATGCTAAAGGCTTGGAAAGGGAGTAGATCTATCTGAGGTCTGGAAAACAAACTGAATGCCAAATACGTGCCCAAGGAAACAAGATCTGGGAAGAGAGCACCCCTCCCTACTTAATACAAAGTCTTTGTTTTCCAGACCTATTCTGTCATGGAAAACTGCTGCTCCTAGTTCTATATACAAACCTTTCCTAAGTTACTCAAGGGAAAGGTAGGTGACAGCTGGTGTCTGGGTGGATGCCAGAATCTGAATCAGACATCTTTGGAGCTGAAAGCATCAGTGTTTATAACTCAGGATAGCTACGGTTTTCTTTTTCATTCCCTCTGATATGGAAAATGCAAGGCACAATATCCAGCCTGAGCCCTGGTTTGCTGGTGCTCAGTGCATGCCCTCCTTCCCCAGAGTTAGTAGTGAACCCAAGGAAACATCATAGCTTGTGCATCCCTAGCACAGCATCTCCAGGAACAGCCCTGGACCACAGGCAGACTCTGGAAGATCCCCAGGTCCCTTCCAGCTATGAGGTCGACAGACAACATCATCTTGGCTTAGTATCCTGTTTGAGCAGGACAGCCCAGTCATGGTGGAGAAACCTGTTAGGCTTTTGGATAACTCAACACATTAACTATGAGCAAGCCTGGGTGCTGTAAGCAGATGTGGAATGTCTTGGGTGCTTTTGTTTAATTAAATTGCATGAAAATAGCCTTTTTTTTTTTAAGAGCAGTGGAGTAAGAACCTTGCTGGGCCTTGCCTAACCTCCAGGTCTAATTTCATGTATGTGACCTTTGCCGTATCTGAAAAGCCCTGCTGCACAAGCAGAGGATGGTTGTTTGAGAAGAACTGGAATGCAGAGCTGCAGTGCAACTCCCAGAGCCAGCTGGCTTCCCCAGAGGCCAAGGAATAGGGTCAGCCCTGCAACCAGGAGATCTCTACACTTATCCACTTGTTTTCCCTGGGTAAGAAAACATGGAATTTCCTCACAGGGAAAAGAATTTGCATGGAACAAAAATGCCAAGCAAAGCTGAGTATATGGTAGTTCACACAGAGTGTACCAAAGAGGATATTGGGAGGGCTCTGGCTCACAAGTGCCATTGGTATATGATCCTAGAGCAAAATAGGAGGTTTCTTCCCCTCTGCCTCCCCCAGCTTTATTCCCTGCTTTTTCTCTGGAAATTCCCAATCTGAAGGCAGAGTTCTCTCCCAGTCTGAGGGCAGAACAAGGCGTGCACCTTCTTTTCAACCCTCTCAGTTCACATAAGTGAAATGAGCTAACATAAGTTTAAGCTAACATACCAGGCAATGAATTGTAGGCACTGATGAACAGATGAAATAGCCAGCACAGGAAGATAGCTGCTGAGTGACCTCCGAAATCACACGAGCCAGAGTTGCCCAGGGTTGTGAGTTACAGCCATGGATCTGTGGCATCCCCTTAGCCAGGAGACCTGGGAGTACCCAGGAGTAACCTGGCACTGTGGCCAAACCTATTATTAAAATCTCTGGAAAGTGAGTTATGCACCACAAGTCTCCCGGGCAAGCACTTGGCCTGCATCCCTTGCATGTTCTATATGTGTGAAGAAAGTCAGCCAGAGAGCTCTGGCCTAGGGGTCTCAGAGGAGAAGCTATTGCTCACTTATTCTTTGGAGACCCTCTTGTGTACCAAGGGGACACAGTTCACGTGCCTGGATTTCCTGGGGCACAGCAGAGTGAATTGTGCCAAAAGGAGGTATCCCAGCTTTCTGGGTAGCTGCTGTATCTCACAGGCAACACAAGAGTTAACAGGTCAGTGATTCATTTCCTAGGGACAAAGGAGATGAAGATGAGGCTTAATGTGGCTGTGGATGCTGGGATTAATAATGCAAGAGAGAGACAGATCTGAGACATCTGAAAGAAAACTGTCAAGACAGGCTCATGGCTTTTTGAACAAAGCCAAGTCATCAGACACTGCTGCTGCAAGATCATGAGCCAGCACCACTGCCCTGTCTTTTCACTTCAGAGCGGCCTTCAAGGGCTCGACTAGAGACAGCTCTGCATCCTACAGAATCTAAAACCAGCATAATGGAAAATCACAGAGTGCAGCAGTAGGAAAATGGTAGGAGTCCCTTGCTTTTAGCCCTGCTATCAATGTGGGCTATGCTCCTCTCTCAGGCATCATGTTACACTTTATTCTATAGATCACTTTCTCTCATCTGTCTTCCAAGCAGAACACATCAACCTACCAGGAACCTGGCCTGATTTTTTGCTTCAATTTTATTTTGAAAAGAAAATAAAAATTCATATAATTACCTCAGTGTTACTCTAAATAATCTCTCTTCTCTCCTGCATGCATATATCCTACATATACTTGCATTTTGTCATTTTTCTGACATTACTTGTCTGGTATCTCCTGCATATGCTCACTGCTCTGCAGGCCTTCCTTGGTCTATTGGTGATGCTTTTCTCTAATTTCTGTCATTTGTACAGGACCAGCAAACAGTACCCTGTAGAGAAGGATCTTTAAAATAGCTAAACACAGCAAGGCTAGCACCCTTGGCTCCTGAAACTGCAGAGAGAGCTTTTGCCACTGCCCTTTTGCTCTGCAATGTCCCATCACATGGGCCAACCATGCCTGCCCCTTCTTTGTATTCTCTTCAGCCCTGTTACTTTTCCATTGTTTCCTCCTATTAAATAGCCATGCTGGTGTTTCCTTTTCTCTCTTACATGTAGTTCGTATTTGTATTTCCCCAAACTTGTCCTCTTCAAGGTCTGCCTTGTCCTCCCCATTCTACAAAAGATTGCTATTAGTCCAACATGACTATCTGCAAAGCAGATAATACCCTGTGGTATGTAAATGGTCCAAAAACTTTTTATTTGACCTTTGATGGTCTCGTGTGGCCTTTACATAGAGTTTTTAATTTCTTCACTCTCTGCACTCCTCAATATTTCTTATAGATTTTTTTTTAAGTTTTAAAAATCTCATCTGCTTTGAGTCACTGGCAATTTCCTATCTGCTCCCATTATTAATGGTTTTCTTAATCTGCTCCCTTGATGTATTTATAAAAAACTTCTTCATATCTTCTTGATATACTTTGCTGTTGTGTAATTTTGTTATTAGATTGTGTAAATAGTGTAAAACAATTTAAAACAGCAGTTAATCTGAGATTAAAAGCAGAATTTGTCCTCCTCTTCAGCTGACACTGAAGAGACTGTTTGGTAAAAGCTGAGGAGACTTAGCTATATCAGGCAGTCTTAATTTTCCTACAGAGCTAAAAAGATCTGTACTTATACAGATCAGAACAGAAAATAAAGTGACAGCTTTGAGGAGCCATTTTAATTACTCAGGGATTGCACAGATGTGCTAAAATAAGGGGGAAACACGTCCACTAAAACAGTCCTGAACTGCTTCCAATATAGTTTATGCAGAAGTCAAATACTTGGTGACTTTTTTTCTTGACTTCAGAATAAGTGCTATTTAAGAGAGCTGTCACCTCAGCAGTGCCAAGCCTGATTAACCAAGAAAGGGATATCTGATATTTATTTTTATGTATCACACAATAAGTCTCTGACTTTGTGGGGAGCCGACCTGCAGAAATCCATGTTCCTTTCACAGTTTCCTATTCCCTCTCCCATTTTCCTCTGCTGCCTATTTTATTCAGCACCACACTGGATCCTAGCGGAGTCCATGCCCTGGATTTGGGGCTGAGCTCAAGGCACTGCATGGCAGGGTACATTCCCCAGCTCCTCCTGGGCCATGGCATGTCCCTTGTTAGGGTTAGGGTTAGAGTTAGGGTTAGGGTTGCACAGCTTCTTGCACACCAGCAGCCTCATGTTGTCTCAGACTGCCAGATGAGCTCTCACTTTGGCTAAATATAGGAACAAGATAACACTGAGACTGCTTAATAGATTGCAGGAACAGTATGTTATGAGTGAAAACCAACATGACTACTGAAGTCAGTGAAGCAGTGTGAGTTGTATTGGGTTGGTTTTGATCTGTAGGATGCACTGTGGTGCATTGTGAAAAAGCAGGATGCATTAGCCTTCGTCAGGATCCATCAGCCTTCATCAGGATCCATGTGGCTCAGTCTGGGCCTCCTTCAATACCTGAGCAAGCTCATTTAAAGCTTTCTGATACCTTTATGAAGCATTGCAATTTTCTGACTGCATATATAGCTTGCTATTAGGATGTATGCTCCCAGGGGAAAATGAGGCTAAGTGAATGTAGATGGAAGACCCAAGACATAGAGCAATCAAATAAAAATAGGTCCTACACAGAAGGATAACATTTGTAAGCGTATTTCTATGCTGAGCAACATCAAGACTAACTATGTTTGCATATCAAAGCCATAGCACAAACCATATGAGAAACTCTAGGGATACTAGTAGATCAAGAGTTTGGTTAAAATGCTTCCTAAGAATATTCTGCCTTCTTACAGGGAAGGTTAAGATGGTCAATAGATACCAGTTTCTTCATATTATTAAACCTCAGTAAAACTAGGTTTTCACCAACAAGGTTTGAGCCAGTCGATTTTTAGGTTTGGTCAAGGGATTTTCTATTTATAAACAGAACTGTTTTTTTTTTTTTTTGGACAAGATTCTAACTAAAATCCCAGAACTTCATATTTCTAGAAAATTTTACTATAATTACTCTTCACTGTTACTTTTCCTTAACACACAGCTTTCCATCATCGTTGTGCTGTGCATAAGAAACATGCAGCCTCCTGCATCCACATTCCCATACAGGATAACCTTTTGCTATTAGTGCTGTGTCTTTTATGTCCCAAGCTAGGGGCTCTGTTGTGTTAGGCACATATGCACAGCAAAATGGCAGTGCTGGCTGGTATGCGGTAGCAGATTAAACTGGGACAGCTGGAGTAGATCCTGCTTGTCTGCATGGGGACAGATGAATGGGATGCTCAGCAGCTCTTGAATCTGCAGTTTACAACATGGCAAATTAAATTAACCCCAGACTGACCTCCTTTACTTTTGTACACAATGTTGACACTGCCGTAGGCCCCAGGAAGGGAGTGGTGGGAGAAACTGCTTCCGCCATCCCTGTTTAATCCGCAGCCACCAGTAGGTCAACATCCTGAATAGGTTCCTTCCACCCTGGCAGGGCCCTTTCTGTACATTGCTCTGCCTTCCTCTCCAAACACAAATCTTATTTCCATTATCTTATTTCTTGCTGCGAAGTAGTTTGAGATTCTTCAGAGAAATGGCAGTGTAGGAAAATACTGCTTTTCTTGGAACTGACAGTTCCCTCAGGATATTACCCTCATCATTGTGATAGATCTGATCTGATAGTCTGAAATGGGCTTCACTTCCATCCTCAGGAGGGGATTTCCAGACAGAAGACAAGTTCAGCCTAAATCTAAAATATAAATGCTATAGGAAATTTCTATATTCATATGGAAAGTATGAATGTTCCCTTTATAGATTCCAGTGTTATGATCTTTTAGAACATAAAGATTAATTTAACTTCTGGAAGAAAAGAGCAAGATGCTATTCCCAGTGGGCATGGCTGAAATATCAAGAGCTGTCAACAGCTGAACAGAGATATCTCAGAGAAATGATGGAAGACCTGTGGTCAGATATGGGCTTTTAATGATGGGCAGCCAAAGCAAACAGAGATAGTGACATGAACTCAGCTGTGCACTACTGAGATGACTGCAATCCTGCCTGAGACCTGAGACCTAAGTAGCACCATTGGTGAAGCTTGTATGTGTACTCTGCTTTGCCATTTTAACATAAGGACCAACCTTGAAGTACTTCACTTCAAAGCTGCCTTGTTTCAGAAGTCTGGAGTATCATTACAACATCTTTTGGTTGTGCAGGAATAAAATCCCTAGCAAGAAAGCAAGTGCTAAGTGAGAACAAAGTAGTGTTGAAGACAATCTGCGTTTGTGGAATAGTATTAGGGAGATGTTCCTCTAAAAAGGAGACCTAGTAAATAGGAGACTTTATAAAGTGTACATGCAAGCTAGGTTGGGTGTTCATGGCAATATTAAGAAACTTGCAGTGCAGAAGTTTATCTTTTACAGGGGAGGGCAGAAGCCGTCATCAGTAATGAAAGCCTGTTATTCTACTACAGAAACAGAATAAATATAGATAACATGAAGCCAGGAAAATGACTATTTATTCTGATACAATAAGAGGTTTACACTCAGCCTATGAACCTACAGTTAATCAAATCCCAGAATTTACACACACATGTGCAGTCACACGTGCAGCCACACTTGTATCTTTCATCAGAAGTGACTGTTGTTAAAGGAAAGAATTAGTGTAAGGATTTGTATTGTTGTAGGGTAGCACTGTAAGCCCTTTCTCCAGTTTATCTCCTCTGAGTGCAGTGTTCCAGGAACTGTGTTTGCAGGATTAATAATTAACACTTCAGAAATCAGAAGGGAAGAGCCTGACTCAAATGTAGAGTACATACCTTAGTAGAATGGGATTTGCAAAAATGTCATAAATGCAAAATTCTATGATCAAACCTACTCCCATAATTGATAGCAAATTGCTGACACCTTACTTTTGTCTTTCAGAGGAGAACAGGATGACACAACTGCTGTAACAACACTCATAGTGACAGCTTCATTTTTTAATTTATGGTCTTCCATAGTGATGGAGTCCCAAAATAACATGTGTCTCTGGACCAAATTTGTCAAATCCACCTATGGTCAGGCCTGATGGTGAGTGTCCTTCCCTGATCACTGGAATCTTGCCACTTGGCAGATGGAAGTGAAGCTCCTTCACGCCACAGAGCAGACTGCACAGCAAGTGATGGATGGAAACGAATCTTTGCCCAGTGCATGGCAAGATTTATTGGCCTTACCAATCTCCCTGTTGAAGCAAGACAGTCCCTGAACAGAGAACCTGAATCAAAGCCCAGGGCAGCTTTAGACAAGCCATGCTTTACACTGTGCCGTGTCTTTCCTGGCAAGACATTCTGCAGCTTGGCTCAGGATGCTTCGAAGGCCCAACTTGCTTTGCTGGTTAGGCCTCAGTCTGCTGAGGGAGTTGTCAGTTTTCATTTCTATTCTGAAAAGAGCATGAGCGTCACAGAGACTGATGTATTTAAGTTTCCTTTTATGGGTGGAAAGCTGCACCTATTTGCATGCTTTCCAGATTGTATTCCTTAGATCTCAGCTACGTTGCTCAGCCTGCAGGAGCACAAATCCTGTATGGCCCAGTCAAAATAAAGGACATTCTTGAGCATTCAGAGACGGATGAAAGCACTGGTTTGGACTGTGGCATTTGCCTGTCCAGCAGAAATCCAAGGCTTTGAGGCTTTGACAGCCTGAGACTCTTGATAACACTGAGCTTAGAAAATACCTGGCTTAATCAGGAGAGCTATGCAAAATGACCTCTGTCAAAATGAAATCCAGTTTGAATCAGAACCCAATGGTCTTTGCTGTTCTCCTAGGAGCTGAAATATCTCAGTGATGCTCAGGACTTCCACTTGACAGATAGGTGTAGGATGAGAAGCCTCTATGATAGATTTGCAGGAATTTAAACATGTATTGAACTATATTTGGGCACCGAGATCAACACATCCACACTGCTAAAATTTATTCTCCAGAATAGGATGGTCATATCCAGACTGCCTACTCCGTGTAGCCTCTGATTTGTTCTAATAGACATTCTCTGCCTGGGAGTTATTTTGAAGAGTTTGAGGTGGCTTAGGCCAAAACCGTGCAAGAGTTGTTCTAACAGTCTGAGAGTACAAACTATTGATTTCCAATGTCTGCTTGGCTTTGCTTGATTTATTGATATAGAAGTTGTCTGGGTGAATTTAGAGCCTAAATCTGACCATAAAACATGATTTATGGCAGCATCTCCTAAAACAATTTCCATTATGAGTGTTCTGCTTATAGGTATCTAATTCAGAAAATAGTTCTGTCACAGAGTTTGTGTAGATAATGCTTCTGGCTGAATAACAAAAGGGAAATTTCTCTTTTGCTGAATATACTGCTTTCTTTCCTGACACATGTCTAGTTGCTAGAGGTTCTGAGATCAGTAGCTGAAGCTGTCTGGTAAATCTGTTTTAGCTCAGAAGCTACTGATACATATCTTGAAGATATTTGTGTCTTTATTGCAGCCATCACTGAGCAGGTGAAAGCAGAGTTTACAGAAAAAATGCTGTTTTGAAAAAACAACCAAATGTATTGTAGATATGTAAGCATGAAAATGTGTTCCGTCTTATTATCCTTAGCAAATGAACACTGTGTGTCCCAGTCCTGCTGGGATTTAGTCCCTATCAGCACTAGTACTACTAGCACTGAAATAACATTTCACTAGGCTACAGAGAGTTTTGACTTCTGAAGTTGCTAAATAACTGCCAACACATCTAGGTGAAAATTTTTCAGTTAATGCTTGTATTTGTCAACTGGCCCCATTCTTCAAAAAGTCATCATAGGGAATCCCATACTGTTCACTACCTAAAGAGGATTTAAATTCTATATGGACTCCTTTATTCAAATGATGCAAGGGCTTTGCCACCTTAAAATTATTCTTGAATTCCCTCTACAGTAAGTTCCCCAAATGAAGCAATGGAATAATGATCACATTCCTAGGAAAATTTGTTCTTACAAATTGCTGCTGATTTAAAGCCTCCTATAACTACCAACAATCTAGGCAGGCTGAGGTAAATCACTACATCTAATTGAACACATGTAAACTTGTAGCCCTTCCAGTAGACAATTACATTTATATTTTATATACAATATTCTTCCTTGTCATTAATTTATCTTAACCTCTGTCACTGCAGGTTAGTTCCTATGAGATATGTATCTATGATGGGTCTGAGTTCAGAGGACAAAACTTTAAGCAATTTCTAAATTTTGTAGGATGTAGCAATATTTATTCAACAGACAAGTCTTGCAAACATTTATGTTGTGATTTAGTGTAGTGTAGTGTTTTGCTGAAGCCTATCTAATTTTGATGAGCTGCTGAACTAGATTCTGAATAAATGTGGTCCTGTGACATCTGAACAAAAGCCCACTGTTAATTCAGGTTTCTGCTCAAATTTCAGCTTGTGGATTCTATGCTGCCTGTTTTCATCACTGATTGCAATTTCAAGTGTAGAGCATGTTATTCAGTTATTGTTCTCAGTTGTGTAGGGTTATCAATCCTGTTAAATTACCACTATACTGTTTCTAAATGCATGTTCAAGCCAACTGTAGCTGTAGCATCCCTACCCAAGTTTCCCCATTTATCCCTACTAATGGTCTAGACTTCTACAGTATGATTCTTTTGCTTTTATAACTCTTTCTCAAAATGTGTTGATCATCTGCAGTCTGAGTGTGCCTGTGGATGACACCCTAAATTCATTTTTCCCTCATGACCTTTTGGACTGCAACATGCCTTGCTGGAATGAAAAATTAATGCATGGCTGAATCTCCAACACATTTTCTTTGACCTCAAAATATATATTTGGGTTGGTGTTCTTGACCTCTTTCAAAGGTAGACTTCAGAAGCACATGACACTGTGGCAATGTAATTTTCCTTTTGTCACATCAAGCCTGTGACTGGATTGTGCTGCTTTTATCTATTGCTTTTGTTTTCCTTGATATTTCACATCAGGGTGCTTTGGGGAAACAGAATTAGGAATAAAAATTGCAGTTTGCATGACAAAAGCTTGGAGGCAAAGCTTGAGAACATGGCTGAACTTTTGACTCAGAATTGCATCCTGAGATTTGCAGATTTTATTGATTATGTCTGCCAAGGCAAATGATGCCTTTGAACATCTGACCTGTGAGGCCATTATATATTAGAGTGCTGTCGTCACAAGCTTTTTAGTTAAAAGACACCCCACTGCCAGCATTGAATTTTAGCCAATTTCCCCTTCTTTTTGAATACCCAGGCCATTATACTTTTATTTATCCTTTTCTGATGGATGGAGTGGGAGAGAGATGAAGAAAAATATATTCCAGAATAGGGTACAGTAGGTGTCCCATGATGAATCATCCTTCCTGCATATCTACCTCTCCTGAAGTGAGTCATTAGAAGAAGAACATGAGCCTTCTCAAGGGTTAGGCTTTTCTTAGTAAGACAGTCATTTGCTGTATTCTCATGTATGAAAAGATCCATTCTAGCTAAGCTGTTATTGTGCCAACATGAAGTAATTGCTGAGATATTTTAAGAGTTTGTCTAGGGCAAATATAAGGAGGATCCATAGTATTGGTGCTTGGAAAATAAAAAGGAAGCTTACAGTTTACTAAAATACCATCAAATTAATCAATAATCCAAGTTTTGGCTGGTGAGCTATTTATTTGTTAAGAAGCTGAAGTGTTTTGCCTTGTCCCCAGTTGCACAGAGAATAGCTGGAACTAACACATGGTCAGTTTTCCCCCTCAAGATCCCAAGGAGGCTTCAGGCCAGAGACAGTTTCCGACCACAGTGAGAGCTTCCTATTAACGTTTACACTCAGGTAAAGAGGCAGATGGTTGGACAGTTGCTAGGACTGTGAAGTCCTGAGTGCAGTTAGTGATTCAGACCATTTTCTATGCAGGACCATAGGACCCTTACATGATCAATGGGAAGAAGGCATCAAGGTGCTTATACTAGATACCCATAGCTGAAGGATTGAATTGAGTCCCGTGATATATATTTGCTCTAGCCTCCTTTCCTCACTTCCTCAAGCAGTTCATGAAGAAGTGATACTGCTGTCCTCGTGTTTCCTTCATAATGCAAGACTTAGTATACCATATCTTAAAAATATATGTGAGCAGGGGAATGCTTGCACTGAAAAGAGCATCAGCTGTGAATAAATAAACAGCTGAGTGAAAGGTAAGAGCTGCCCTTTGCAGAAGATATAGAATTGCATGGTGAGGCCTTTAAAAGTCTGCTTTCCGTTTCTCTCTTCCTTTCTCTAGCTGATACAATAATCAGAAGCTAAATTCATATTCATAAATACATCTTGGTAACACACGCAGTGAATTCATTAAAGTGAAATGACATGCTCTTGTAGGAGCTCGAATGAGAAATAAGAATTGTTAATGAGCTGAACCCTTTCAATATCCATGCCTTGGCCACGCTGCCTCTGAGCATGGTGGCACAGCTGCTGCAGACCACAAGTGCACCAATGAACTAGCAAAGCTGGAGACCAAGGCTATGTTCATACCTGAGTCCTAAACCCATAACTCTGTCAACAACCTCCTGTTTACCTCTGCTCTCCTGTAAGATGAAACTGCAATGTCCAGCTGAGTGGTGGAGTTCACCTGCTAGATTCCATAATGATGCCATTATCCAGCATCCAGTTATCCAGTTCATTGTTGTGTCTATTGAGCACTCAGGGATAAATGTATTTGACACATCTTGAAGTTGTTTTAGCTCTTCACCCTTCTTCAGGATTATCTAACTGAACATTAAAGAAAACTGTATGGCATTCATTTTTTGTGAAGTTGCTGTAGTAATACTGCATGCTACTGCAGCAAGCAATGAATGGAATATTAATACATTTTGCCATGCTTTCCCCTGAATCTACGTAAATCCTAGGCCTTCTACTTATTCTGTTAGAATCCTGGAATGACAAATGAGGGTATATGTGGAGCAGCAAATGTGGCTCAAGATTGTGCTTCCTGCAATCAGTCCTTGGTCATATCATTCCTAATAGTGTAAGAGCAATAGGCCTAATTCTCTGGGCTTTACCGCTTACTTTCCATCCACCTTCACCGTCCCCTCTCTTTTCTTACAAAGAATAGTCTACTCATAGTTCTGGATTCTTCCTTAAGGCAGCAAAACTCAGTTTTCCCTACTCTTCTAAGGAACTGAGAGTTGACTAGGGTCAAAAGCCCTATTTACATTTACACTATGGTTTTGCTGTACTTGCTTGTCCTTCACACTTTTCTTTGTCCTGTCTGCACCCAGAGAACAGTACTAGGAGTCCCCTAATGCTGTCTTCCAGAACTGTACACACATTTTCAAAAGCTCTCTCTATTTA
>NW_010588223.1:256059-270640 GCF_000705375.1 Tinamus guttatus | reverse complement strand
AAGATGCAGGAACAAGTGATCAAAGCACAGATCTGGGGGCACATCTGTGGACTGTTCCTGTGTGTGACTTCCTCAGAGCATCTCTCCAGGCAGAACACAATCACGGTACTTTCCTGGTAAAGCAGTTACTTCTCGGAATGACGAGGCAACCTTTCACTCAGTGAAGATGTGCAAGTTATTTGGGTGGAGGTCACTACAGAAGTGATTTCTTACTCGTTTTCTCATTGTGTCGAAGAACTGTGGAGTAGACCAGCATCCCCTTGTGCTGGGTGCTGTTGGATTGATCACAGTGCAGTGTTTTGTTATCTTTTAATAAAAATGTAATAAAATAACTGCCATGAGAATTACTCCCTTTATGTTACTCATGTTGATCCTAGTGTTAATGCTCATCAGACTATGGCCAGAATTAATTGTGAACCAGAACATTATATCAAATTAAATTGCCCGTATATTTTTTTCTTTTTTTTTAATATAAGGAAGAACCTCTACTATCTCAGATTTAGCTCCAATGATTTCTCTTCTTTACTTTCAATTAAGTTTAAATTGTTATATATATCCCCCATCATTTTACTAGCTGTGTTTTTCTTTTTTATCAAAATTTTCCCTAAATTGGACCAAACTGTGAGTAATTTTTTTCATCAATATTCTACTCAAGGTAAAACTTAACCTCCAAAATCACAATGTTTATCTTTATACATAGCTAGCTTGGCATATTTTGTTCACTGTATGTTTTTGACATAGGAAAGTGTGAAGTTTAGATGCTACATTTTTCCAATAGTGTCAACAATGGGACAAATACAGTGCACCAGAATAATCTGTGCAGATGAAGAACTGTTGTCAAAACTATGCAACATGCAAGTCCATTAGTCAGAGAGGTTTGTTTGTTTGTTTGTTTCAGAATAGATCATTCAAATAGCTATTCTCAATTTCTGCTAAAAGAGGATTACAAAGAAATTGTAATCAGAAAAAAAATTGTAAGGGGAAAAAAAGTATCCGAAGTGTCAGTTAACCTTCACAAAGACTTGTTAGGAGAACATGATGAAGTAACAAGCATGCATAAATTTAGAAAAAAAAAAGAGAGAGAGAGAGAAACCAAACCAGTGTACCTGTATTTTAGGGTTTGTTATTTATCTAAATTGTCCTCTAAAGTTGTTTCTTGCACCAAGTCAGAGACCAAATTCAGCAGTCAAATTATCAAGCAGGTTTTGCTTGATAATTTGCACGAATTCTTGACAGTGACTTAGAGCAGTGACCAGGACACCATTGCTCCCATCCCCTGGCTGCCTGGATATTGCTGCACTAAGGAGAAAATGGCTCTGGCATTTTACAAGTGTAAACCTTGCTTAATTTTGCAGGGCAAAGAAGGAGATTTTGTTTATAAAGAAGTGATCAAATCGCCATCTGCATCTCGTATATCTCTGGGGAAAAAGGTGAAGTCTGTCAAGGAAACCATGAAGAAAAGGATGTCAAAAAAATACAGCAACTCTCTGTCTGAGCAGGTATGTAAGATTGCAATGGACTCAATGTTATAGACATGATAATTAACATTGATTCCCATTCTTCAAGGTGTTATTTAAGAAGTCTGTCAGGTCAGGAAGAAATTTCTTCCAAGAGCATGTGGTATGGCTTATTCCTCTAGTCTTTTAAAATCCCTCACTGTGAAATGGCTTCTTATAGAAGCCCAGCTGTGAAAATGCACTCTCGGATTTTTCATTCAAGTACCTCATCATCAGAAGCCTGTGGTTGATGGCACTACACATCCTGCTCTGTGTTGCCATCTCTTTATTTATCATCATTATTTATTGAGGGAACTGGTCTATGGCAGAGGGTCACAATAGTATGTTTAATCTGCAATTTGTACCTTAGTTTAAATTCCCAGCATAGCTCTGTGTACACTGTTGTTCTCCTTTACTGTAGATCTGCTTTCCATCATAACTGGCCCTCTGCAACAGCCCATTAAAATAGATGCACAGTGAAGTGAGGGAGGGGCATCCCATGGAAGATTTTCCTATTCTTTTTTCATTACAGATTTTTATAGCTCATTCTTAAAGGCAAACCTGAAGTGCATTAGTTGTAAAACTAAACTTTGAATTTTAGCGGACTAAGAACAATTGCTGCATTTTTCCAAAAGAATCCCTTTGGTACACTTTGGATTCCTTGCTTTGGACTGTCAGAAATTCTTAAAACCAGTCTTTCCACTTGAAATGTGTAAGTAACAGCTTATAAAACCGCTGGCAAAGCAGGACTTTTTCTGTGGTCAAACATCGCCCTCAAGTGGTCGCTTACCAGCACTGGATCACGGGGCTGTTCTGGAGAGGAAAGTGGAAATACAGTCATGTCCCCCTGATTAATGCCAAGTTGTTTGTAAAGGAGTTCTAGTAAATCAGGTTGAGATAACAACCTCCAGGTTATTGAACTGGATGGTTTTATGGACAGCTTGAAGTAATGCAGTGGAACACTGGAATTTCTTTCTTGTAGGAGTATTAGGCCATGTTTGTTCAAGACCTGGAGCAATGCTACAGCTATGCCTACACTTAAAAAAAAAAATAAGGTCTAACAGTATGATCTGGCATTGAGAAGAAGATGCTTTGGTGCCTGACTGGCTTTACAGTGCCCCTTTGGAAAGTCTGCCTGAGAAAGATATCCACTGAGAAATCAGTTTACAATTAGCAACATTTCCATTCTCTGGTTCTCTCCAAGACTGAGTTGACCTCTGAAGTCAAGTGCTGGGATGATTCTTTTTTGATGATTCTGAAGTATGAAAATAATAGGTTGCATCTAGCAGTTTCATGGCTATATATATGCACAGAAACGCTTCTTGTGTGCAAGCTGGAGTTCTTTTGGTTTCAATTTTTTGGTGCAATCTGTTTACAGTATTTGTACTTCTATCTTTGTAGCATCGTCATTCAAACTTATATGCCAAGGTCTCAGTCTGTGTTCATAAAGAACAAGCAAAAGCTGTTCTGACCACAGGTAACCACAGTTTCAATTTAACTGTGCTTCACATAAGCTGACAGAATTTCAATTTCAGAGAGACCCTTTTGGATTCACTGTAATGCTTGACTGTGTTAAAAGAGAAATTGTCTCAGCTATTGCATATGCAGATTTTTTTTTGTATTTATTATATTTATATGTATTTATATTATGCCCAGGTTGCATTTTCAGTTAATATATTTTCTCTTTTTTTCTTGAAAGTCAGTGAGCAAAAGTATCAGTTACTCACTTGCAAAAAATATACCTCGCTCTGTGTCTAATTTCATGTTTCTGCTGCTGTCGGTGCTACT
The DNA here is from genome assembly GCF_000705375.1 of Tinamus guttatus. The sequence goes on along the minus strand of NW_010588223.1, from coordinate 267,356 downwards.
GTGCCCAGTGAAATGGGGTTCCTGCCCCACATGGGTACCGCTGATGAAGTTGATCCTTTTACTAGTTTTCATCCTGTGTGGTGGCCGGCAGGAAAATACAAGGTGTTCTGTGCTTAACAGCGGATGAGCAGCTTCCGTGGTTGCCTGTGTTTGTTTTCCTGACCTCCCTGGGCCTTGGTCTCTTGCAGGAGCACGGCCCCGACGTCGTGCCGGCCTCTCCGCAGTCGCCGCAGCCGGACTCGGACGCCCTGGACAAGCCCAAGCTGAAAGCTGGGGGCTCAGTGGAGAGCCTGAGGAGCTCCTTGAGCGGTCAGAGCTCCATGAGTAAGTGCAGCCCTAACTGGGTGGCTCTTTTTGTGGCTGCAGGGAGCAAAGTTATTTCCACAGGAAGCAGAACACGAGAAAGTCAAAGCAGAGGCAGTGTTTAGAAGCAGAAAGGTTGGTAGGTTAGTCATCATGCTAAGCAATATGGAGTATCTTCAGATTTTAGCTCAAAAGTGCTGTAAACTTTTTGGTACAGAAGGCAGTCTCTTTTGTTTTGTATTTATACAGAGCCCTGAGAAAGTGAAATCCTGCTCTCTGGCTGGGGCTGCTGAGCCCTGCTATTATAGTACAGATGATTTGAGTGATGATGAAAGATCCAGATCAAAGACCCTGTGAATGGGCTCATCTTTACACAAGATTTCTCCCGGGGACTCCTACTATTTTGTTTTGTTTTAATTTCTTACAGAGAAACCTTGAAATTTTCTCATTGACTAACAGAGGGGTATTATTTAAAACTGCTGTAGCTAAGAATGTCTCTAACAAAATTAGAGCTCAAGCAGGTTCCTGACAGGGACTTTGCTATAAATTACTAATCAATAGAAGCCAAGAGCTTATTGGAAAGAAAGCCTGAGTGAAAGATTCATTTTTAAATCAGGGAAAGTATATCGTGAAGGTCTTCTGCTTTTTTTTATAATATCAACACAAAATGCAGCCATAAAACCAAATTTTTTGATATAATTGGGACTCCAGAGCTGTCCTACAGGGGACTCATTTTCTCACAAGTTTTTGTGGGCAAAATTTTCCAGACAGATCACATCTATGAAGTACTATAAACTATAACAAGGCATAAATTAAATAATTTCACAATTAAATTTTGAGGAGATTAATTTGGGAAGGAGTGTAAAATAAGTTAAATGTAAGAAATAACAACATTAAGGACTTCAAAGTATAATGTTTGGTAGAATTAAGTTCCACTTTTGAGGAAGTTCTGATTGGGATTTCTGTCTTGTGTCTACTTGTGAAGAGGGTTCAGATTTTTTTTTTCCTGTAAACTGATATTTTATCTCTCACACATGTGTACTTAGGTGGTCAGACAGTGAGCACGACAGATTCCTCAACCAGCAACAGGGAGAGTGTGAAATCTGAAGATGGAGATGATGAAGAGCCTCCTTACAGAGGACCATTCTGCGGGAGAGCCCGGGTTCATACGGATTTTACACCCAGCCCTTACGACACTGACTCTCTGAAGCTCAAGGTACCAGTTGGTTTGGCTTTTAACGGGCTTCGAACCTTGATTCTGGCAAAACCCCTAATGAAGAGCTGCTCTTAGGAACTTTGCAAATCTTAGTTGTTTAATGCACTTAAATCTGCTTTTTGCAGGTTTTTTAGTTGTCTTATTCTGATGTTAGCAAAGTATTATAAAATATAGTTAAGTAATTCTTATTATTTCCCTAAATCACAGGAAATGCACTTGAGGCAATTTTGCAAGAGTATTTTTAAAATGAGAGAAAAAAAATACCTGTCACTGAATTCATCCATTAGTTAATAATTTTCAAAAACCTTGCGAGGAACGTGGAGGAGCCAGCATATAGTGTCCTTTTGAAGCACTGCAGTTAATATGAGTTGGCTTTGAGCCAGTAGTGCATTACTTTGCTGGCCATGTGTTGTTAGTCCCCTTTAATTTTTCTCAGTATTGGCTTTGATTTTTTTTTTTTTATTATTTGTGCAGCATTCTGTGCAGCATATCTGACTCTTGAATGACAGGTCATGTAATCATAAAATTCTAAGGACAGCTAGTTCTTGCTAAAGCAAATACAAGTAGGGCAACCCCTTGAATAATGCAAAGACTATTGTGCATCCATGCTGCAGATACAGTCAGGAATGAAGTAGGAAAAGCTACAGTACAGCAACATTCCTCCTTCATGTGCCACCTTTCCTCAGGAAATCTGATGTCAGATTGTGCCCATCTATACTGAGCAGCTTCAGACTGTTGTCATTTGCACCAGTTTCAGACAGTTACACTCCTTGGAACCGCCCCTGCAGAATAGCAGTGGGGCAGTACAGGGCCTGAGTGGGTTTGCAGATCTGGACAGTTAGGATCTGTTCCAAGTTCTGCTACTGACTTCCTCTGAGCTTAGGCAAATCGCTCAGATTCGCTTTTCCTCCTTCTCCATTTGTAAAACAAATCTGCAATCCTTGCATCTGAGACATCCTTGCAAGAGGTCAAGTTAACCTCCTTGAAGCTCAAGGGTGTTCCCTGCAGAGTAAGTTCTGTGTAGAACCAAACAGCCGTGGGGCAAGTGCTGTGTGGGCTTGAGTGGCCCTCAGTAAGCGTGCCTACATGTCTGCCTTGCGTCCTCGCTCTGCAGAAAGGCGACATCATTGACATAATCAGCAAGCCCCCCATGGGCACCTGGATGGGCCTCCTGAACAACAAAGTCGGCACTTTCAAGTTTATCTACGTGGACGTGTTAAATGAAGAGGAGGAGAAGCCCAAGCGGCCTACGAGGAGACGCCGGAAAAGCCGACCGCCCCAGCCCAAGTCCGTGGAGGATCTCTTGGATCGCATCAACTTAAAGGTCCATGTTCTTTCTTTCTGTTTACCTTCAGTTTTGCTTGTAGGAAGGAGGGCACATCTCTGAAGTTACTCCGTTTTAAATTAGTTTTAAATTCCTCGTCCTAATGAACATGACCCCATTTAGCGGAATGAGGTCTTAGTTGCAGAGTCGAAGTAGCTGAGACGTGGCAGCCTGTCACACCTGGAGAGTGGCTGCAAGCTGTACCCACTCAGTGTGAAGCACTAAATAGTGTGACTGCCAGCTAACACACTGCACAAGCGAGCAGGAAGTGTAAAATAACTATGCTTATGCCCTCTTTAAAGAGGAAGTTATTTTCCATATTCCTGTTTGAAAGGGCTGGAGATAAACTGCTGTGGCTGTAGTTCATCCTTTGCACTACCGTAAAGAGCTGTGCTACACTCTGCGTCAGAGAAGAGTGCTACCTAGTGCATACAACACAGTTCATTCTAAATATAAAAATATGTACAGCATTCTAATTCTGGCACAGCTACTTCCCTTATCTCTCATTGATATTTATATGATACATTATCCTGTAATTTTGCTGTTGTGCAGTGGTTTGCTACACTACTGCTTTTTTCATGCTAATGAAAATCTCATCTAGGGATTTTATTGTCAAAAGAAGTTGAATAAAAACGTTGTTGTCTTATAGTTCACTTTTTTGCCTGTTTCTTCCTATGTAGGAGCACATGCCCACTTTCTTATTCAATGGTTATGAAGATCTGGATACCTTTAAACTTTTAGAAGAAGAAGATTTGGATGAACTGAATATCCGAGATCCTGAGCACAGAGCTGTTCTCCTCACAGCAGTGGAACTTCTGCAGGAATATGATAGTACGTGGGTTGTTTGGGGTTTTCGAGTTTGGCCAAGAGCCTCTTTGAACACAAAACCAGTTCAAGGTTTTTTTTTTTTTTAATCTAGTTATTTCCTTAGTCCTGCAGCACAGAGATTTTCAAGGAGCAACTTTAGGCTTGTTTAGTTCCACCAGAATTCCCTGTTCATGTAAGCGCTGCTTCCCAAATTATCCAAGTGGTAGGATGTCAAAAATAGAGCAAATAATCCTTTAAAATACTGGTGTCCAAGAATAAGTTCTGAGATAATAAACTAAGAAACTGCGGCATAGAGAATTGGAAGGAAGAGTGCATCTAGACTAGAGAGATAAGCTTGGGAGTCACCAAGGGTAAGGAAAAGGTCAAAGCCCAGAGAACTGTGGGGGAAGGTGATGTGAGTTAAACTTTGGTTTGGGATTGTTTGTTTGTTACCTATATGTACCTTGGACTCTGCCTTACAGGATTGTAGAGGTATCCTTAGGCTGTATACATGACAGTATAGCAGTTTTCAAAAGGATAAAAATGCATCAGTCAGGTGCAAAGAGCAAAAGACAGTGGCACAGCAGTCTATTATGCAGCAGTGCAACTCAGCCCATTGTCCAGAGGGCCCCAGGAAAGTGGCTACAAGAATGGGGGAATTGGGGTGGTCACATTGGAGGGGTCTCTGGTGCCCAGGGTGAAGCGGAGCTGTCCCGGCCGTGCCGCAGCAAGCAGGCGTTGCTGGAGTAGGGCTGGCAGCCACGTAACACCGAACTGCAGCAATCCAAAACAGGGCCAAATTCCTTCCTCAGCCCAAAAAAGTGTCAGCAGGTTTCCTGCTGTTTCCCAAGGCAGCTTTGAGATTTCCTTCCAAAAGAAGAAAAACTGCAATTGTGGAATTGCATGGATTCCTTTTGCTTAATCAAGCGTGGCTACTTGTCACCTAACATGAACCTCTCCAAGTTATTTCAGAGACCTACTTAGAATGTTGTCTTCCTTGAAGAAATCATTTTTTTAGGGACCCTCAATTTTGGTTTGAGAATTTGAGGAACTATTTGATGTAGTGGTTGGAAAGTATAAATTCCAGTCCCAAATAAGGATGATGAGCAGAAGGAAAGAGAAGAAGAGACAGATGGATCCTGGGAGGGGCAGCAACATTCCTTTATACTCCCTAATTATCTTTCAGGTTCTGAGAATAGGAAGCACAATGTCTGTTTCTGACATTTTATTGCAGAAAAAACAAACCCAAACCCACACAACATGAACTATCTCCTTGCATCGTGGAGTTGGTTTTATCTCACCAGCTTAGAGTCTTTACAAAAGCATAATTTCCAACCAAACACTATGGGCAAATTCCTGGAATCCAGCTTGCACAGCCCAATCCACACCACACTAGCCTTGGCTCAAGGTGCGGAGTGAGGAGGGCAGGAGTTTTTCCCACCAATCTCTTCCTTGTCCCTTTTCCATGCATTAGGGTCAGGAAGGTCTGACACTCCTGATCCTTCCTCTTGGTCTTTGTGCAGAGTTGGTCAGAGTTGGGATTTTATTTTTTTCTTTTCTTGCTTGAATTGGAGGTTTGAACCATTGATACTATTGTTTTAAGTACAATTCCATGGTTTAATAGTATTTCCTCCTGGAAGCCACTTTGTGGCACTGAGACTTCCAAGGACACGCACTCAGTTCTGCTTTCATCGTGCACGTTTCTGCTCCATGACACTCACGCTGAGGCTAGTATTTAATTCTGTACAAAACAGGATGAATGCTTCCCAGTGCTGTTCATCACTTTGTGGTGGCTGTCCCTAGTGCTCACTCTTTGTTAATCTGTGGTCTGATAAGATTAATATAACAGCGAAAATAATATAGGTATTGGAAATATAAGGCTGAGAAGTTTAGCTGGATTCTCTGTTTTCACTGGGCTCTCTCATTTCCTCTAGGTAACAGTGACCAGTCAGGATCTCAGGAGAAACTTCTCATCGAAGGTCAGGGTCTAACTGGATGCTCTCCTCGGGATTCTGGCTGCTATGAGAGCAGCGAAAACCTGGAAAACGGTAATGGCAAAAAGCCTCCTCATCCTTACAGCGTTTTTTTCAGTAGGTGGCTTGGTATGTTTGCTGCTTGTGCTTGTAGCTAACAAAGGCAGGCTTCATGCTTGACTTTTGGCCTTGATCTGACTGCATCTTTCCTTCTTAGCTTGGGCCACTGTTTTTCATTGCTGCTAATTTGATTATTTGCACCAGTAGGGAACAGATCATTTTTTACAGATTATCTGCTTTCTTATGGGATCCTTAGACAACACACCTTCAGGCCTCAAACTGCCTGGTTTCATCCCGCATAGACAGGAAACCAAGAACGGAATAAATGGAAGTGCTGTATCCCTTGTGTTATCCCCTTTTCCAATTAGAAATGTGAATTAAGTTTCTGAATATGTGCATTTTCTGTCAATCTGCCATTCAGAAATACCCATTCATTGAAAATTTCCATTTGGTTTGAATCTAAATGCCCTAACTCCACAATATTTGAAATTCCTGAAAGGCAAAAAAATATTATTTCTTGGATATGCAATCCCCATACAGTAGGCATGCTGGAATATAATCATAGCTAAATGTATGGTGTACGTGACAGTTTTTTTTTCCTTTTTATCTACAGCTATAACACCTGTGGCACTGAAGTTAAATGCCTGTACCTTTTCCTTATTTTAAAAATATAATAAAATCTGTAGAAAGCAATTATCATTGCCTGTCTGCTTAGATACTTAAATTTAAAGTAGCATTTCTGAGTTTTGCAGAATATGGGATATCGCTAATGTTTTTATATTGCTTTCCAATAATGGCTTGCTGCATTTCCGCATCGTGTTTGTACACAAATGCATTTAGCTCTTCTTTTGAAAACCGTTATGAAAAGAACATTTGGTGTGAGATCCATTCAGAGACTCTGTCACAGCCAGTTAATCTGCAATACATTTACGAACAATAATCAATTATATACATCTTGTTTCCAGAATATTTTCAATTCTCATCTGTTAACATAAAGATAATTGTCTAGAATGCACACTGTAATGGGCAGATCAGCAGTAATAGACTGTCTCTTGTAAAGGGAAATGCATTCTATGAAATTGGTCTTCCAGTTTCTGGTGACGCTCATACATAATATGTTAATGACTAGAATAGTGCCCTGTTTTGGGCTAATACCTGCATCTTTTAGCATCAATTCAAAATTTCAGGGATCTCGGAATCACAGCATCACGGACTGCTTACGGTTGGAAGGGACCTCTAGAGATCATCTAGTCCAACCCCCCTGCTCCAGCAGGGACACCCAGAGCACAGTTGAGATAGAAAAAGGTTTGCTGCATATTATGTCAGCATGGATATTTTAGGTACACCTCTGGGTCCTATTGCAGAAATGCTCAAGTTTCTCATAGCTATCCCCACTGCACTTACAGTTAACATTGTATGTTTGTCTCAATTTACAGAGAGCAAGGAACATACAATATGTTCCGACAGTTTCTCTTTATGAACTTCCCTGGTCTCCCTTGCAACCCCCATAACCCAGCAGTACCCATGGCACCTTTTGAGTATTTTGAACTTTCCTCCTAGCTGCATGTAAACCTTTTATGCTCTCTTACTGGAAGATGCCCTGAAAAATCAGTCTGTATCCCATTTCCCCTTGCCCCTCAAGACTGTATAGACATCTGTCACCCTTCCTCTCAAGTCATTTATTTTTTAGTGATGTTCCCAGGTTTGTTTAGAAATTAAAGCCAGGGTTTCCACAGTGCCAAGTCAACATCCTATCTCTTCAGACATTCACTGCTTATCAAAGAGAAGGGGAGGCAACAGAACAGGAGGCCACATTGCCTAATACAATGTGCATTTCTACTGTTCTTTTTTTTTTTTTCATTTAAAGAAAAAGCTTTGAGGCTGGGATTGTCTACTGTGCCGTCATCTTGTTGTCTCAGTTGAGCTGTCTGAAACGCACAGAAATAGAGCTGCAGAAAGCAATGCCAAAATTAAGAAATCTGTAATCAGGACAGGCCGCTTTATGTACTCTGTTGTGCCTGAGTTTGAGTATTTGGTTTCCTAAACATGATCTTCCACACATCGGAAAAATATATATGTATATATATATATACACATACAGAGAGAGAGAGAGAGAGAGAGACAAGCAATGAAAATTATTGCTGTAGCTCTGGTACCTCTTGGAATATTCCCCAGGAGAGTCACCTTCCTTCTGAGGCAGACGATGGCAGAGCAGCAGAAGGGTTATTCTTTGTATTCTAATTGCAAGAGGTACCATGAGAGGCAGACATTGTTTCTGTAACAGATACTGCACCACAACTTTAAACAAAAGCATGAAGGAAGGTTGTAGCTTCACCTTGTAGCTTGAAAAACCTCACACCTTCCAGGCATTTTGTGCAAGAACGTCTTCAGTTGTCTCCATTTTCACCCAGACACCTGAGTCCCTCTGCACACAGTTGGCTGGAGATGCTACTGGAGTTGACAGCACTGTGAAAAGCCTTTCTCTGCTTAACAGTGAAAGGCTTTTATATGAATGAATTATTGCCAAAAACACCAACCATCAAAATAGGTATTAAGCATTCACGTTTAAACATTTTAACCATAGTAGATTTTATATATCTATAAAGAAGTTTGCTTTCAGGAAATGCTGCCTTCCCTTCTTAATAACCCAGGACTATAATGAAACTAGCCTCTTGGGCAGTAGGAGGGAAGGGTTAGGTCAAGTACTGTTCCAAACCTTTTCTGAGAGGTGTTTTAAACCATCTGGAAAGTGAGAGCTTGAAGATTGCATGTTGTCATGTTTATTTTATGATTATGTTATAGACAAAATGCCTTGAGCTTTCTTCCACCCCTTTTCTATGTATTTTTTTAACGTGAGACAGGCCTGAAGCAAACTAAAAATTTTATTTCCCCACGTTGTGTGGGTTTTTTTTTGTTTGTTTGTTTTTCATTCTTTGGTAGTTTGGGGTGGGTCGTGGTGGTTTGTTTCCCCTCCTCTTTCCTTTTCCCATTCCCAGGCTACTGGCTCTCCACAGACACATCCCTTGAAGTGGTGTTTGCTAGATGCCTTTCTGGGCTCAGAGCTACCCTTGCACAGTAGCATTTCCCATGGCTTTTCTGTGGTGGTGAGGAGCCTCAGCGGGCTCTGCTAAAGCCCGGCCGTGTTTCAGGCTCCAGGAGGAGGCCGGGCTTTTGTTACAGAAGCAGGACACCAAGTCCCAGGCAGCGTGGTGGACAGGTCAGACATGTCCTAGCACACGTGGACGATCAACAGGGAATGCTCCGTGCCAAACAGCTTGCACTGTCACATGTGTGCCCAAGGCACGGAAAACTCAGTGTGACATCTCTGGAACGTGTCCTTACAACGTGCTACCTCCATGGAAAGGGGCATGCAAGCACATTTTTTCTACTGTTTCTCTTGAACTGCTTTGGACTCAAGATAGTAGTGGAGGAGTTCATGGAATGTGCAATATGTCAATTTTTATTAGCATTTTGGGGGAAAAAGTATATATTTAGCTTGAGTTTAGCTGTGCGCTTTATGATTTCTGAGAAAGGAGTTTGCTCAGGCTTGCATTTACCAGGGCAAGGCACGTCCAAATTTTGGATACAATAACCATCTTAGTGTCCCACTAAAGGGAGGACTCATTTCGAAGGGAATATTTTCAGCATTTCTTCTTAAACATAACAGGTCCGTTTTCTTTGCTAGTTTTCTTGATACTGTGTTTTGTAAACTCTAGGCGCAAAAGACGAGGCAAGAAAAAGAGAAGGCAAGCTGTTTTTTCCTTTTGGGAGAAAACGTCCAGTATGAAATCTGAAGATAGGATATTCTGAAGTGCAGCATGCACTTGTTGTGCGTTAACATTCACGTTCAAAGCAAGCAGCTTATGTGCACCAGAAACCAAGTGCTACCTTCTTCCAAAGTTTTGAAAAGAAAGCACCCATTTCTTAAAAGCACATGAAATAAATGTAATTCGAATGAACAAAGGAGAAGTTTGCAGGTCTCTAAAAGGTGCTGTTCCTTTGACAGCCATTAAGTCTGTTTTTACTGACTTTTGATATCAAGTCAAAGCTCTTTTCTCTCTCATTTTTCTTTCCACTGGGGAATCATAGTTTTTCACTGTCTGTCATAGTTTTAGAAAGCCCGCTCTAGAATGGGGGGAAAATTGCTCAGGTGTTTTTGCAATCTGACAGGTTGTCTATTTTGAGTCAAATTTATTTATGTATTGTAAAAAGAGAAAATCTATGGAGCATTTGAGAAAAAAACTTGTATTTCATAGCTATGAATACTCTCATGATCTCAGTTTCTTTGTTGAGGATTTTTCTATCATCAAGCAGATTTGATGGACTTTTTCCCAGTTTTAAAGTGGCAGTGCATTTCTCAAAGCATACAAATAAAGCTCATGTAGAACATTTAATTCATATTGATTCATGTGATCTCTTCTTAAATGGTTATAGTAAAGCAATAACGCCACATCCCCGAGACCTTCTACTCCAATAAAACACTATGATAGGAGACTAATGCTAGAATTAGTGACACGGGAAGCCTCCTTTTGAAACACTTCCATAGTACAGGACCTCAGTCCGTAAAATCCTCCTGTCACTGAAATTCTCTTTATAAAGGGCACAGTGTAATAGTCTTCCTAATAATGTTTTGCTTTCAGATTTTCCACTGCAAATAGCTTCTTGCTTAAGACACGAAATAACCTTGTTGGTACATTTTGTTGTAATTAAAGTTAACAAATAGTATCTTTTTTCTTCAAAATCTTACTGAGCAAGACTACTAAACTTCATTTAGGAAATGAACGTAACTTTCAATAGCCTAAATTAATTAGAAAAGTGAAAAGAAGTAGGTTTTTGAGATATTTCTCCATGAAGTAAAATAATTTTGTATAACTGTTACCAGGTATCCGTTCTAATATGTTATGTGAGGAAGAACTTCTTTCCTGTGAGGGTGACAGAGCCCTGGAACAGGCTGCCCAGAGAGGTTGTGGAGTCTCCTTCTCTGGAGATCTTCCAAACCCACCTGGATGCCACCCCGTGCCCCATGTGTCCCTGCTTGAGCAGGGAGTTTGGACTAGATGGTCTCTAGAGGTCCCTTCCAACCTCAACCATCCTGTGATTCTGTGATTTCTACATTGGAAGAGATTTATTACATAGGCTATACTAAAGAGCTTTGTAAACTGCAGGAGTGGGGAATAATACTCATTATGAATATATTTTCCTGACTTTGTACTATTAACTTTGTACTATTTTTCATTAAAAAAAAAACAGCTGAACTTCACAAATTCCTAAGCTTAAAATGACAGAGCTCTTGTACATTTAGTGTTACCAGAAAGAGTAAATTATTGTGTTTCAAAAACATTTAGTAGTGATCCCCTTTTCATAAACAGAGGAGGTTTTAAAAACTGCTGTATTTTTATTTGCTTTTAGGTAAAACTCGGCGGACCTGTGTCCTGCCCTCCAAATCGGCAAGCGAGCACAGTTTTAAGGATTTCAGCAGAAAGCAGCTGTCGAGTTATCCCACCCTGCCGCTGGCCAAGTCGGCGGAAGCGCTGCAGCCCGGGGAGCAGGAGGGCCGGCGGGGCGGCGCGCCCGGGGCCCCGCAGAGCCCGTCCCCGGCCGTGCCGGCCGCGCA